>WOFM01002031.1:0-92434 GCA_011428145.1 Ericerus pela
ATGTAAGTTTGTTTTCCAAAATCTGTGGTTATGTAGGCATTTTGATCTAAGAATACGGTCGAGACTGAAAGAGGATCGTCGAAATGATCCTCCCTGGCATACCACAACCAAGTATTATTAGGTTAAAAGAGTGAAGAATTGATGAGCACCCAGTAAAGAAGTAACTGATTAAATACTTATAACATATCTATCAGCTATTTGTTTTGAACACTCCACACTTCTATTTCTATTATTTACAAAAATTTTCAAATTTCTGCAGCATGGAAACAGTAAAAATAATTATTTTTTGATTTTGAGTGCATTTTGAATGAAAGCTGGTTTTTAAAAGTTTTATTAATATATATTTATTTTACTATTTTTAGTCCCTATATCTAGTCATTTTAAATCACACTGTTAAAAACCTCTATTCTTTAGATGATGTGCTACGAGTTCAACAGCACAAAGACGAAAAATAACCGACTACCGACATTTATTTTTTTTTTTTGGTTTATTACAACCCATATGTCTTTTGTCCGATCAGCCTAATTCTTTCTCCAGGCTGTTTTTTTTCTTTTTTTTTTAACTTCTTTTATTTTCATGCCTATTATACCAGAGAAATTATATTATTTCATAGAAACTTTTAATCAAATTTTAAATTTCGTCCCGTGGTTTAAACAATTTTAAACTTTGTATACTTGTACTGTCATCGAGTATACATAAGTGTACCAAGGTTCAGGTCGATTGAATTATGGGAAATGGGTGAAAAATTGATTGAAAGATTTGATAGGTACAGACGAACAGACAAGGTAGAATAATGAAAGCGTGGCAAAAAAATCGTGTTTTTTGGTGATGGTGGTAAAGTGGTGAGGAAGAGGGACCAGAAGGGAGAGTTGAAAATATGTGAACCCCCTTCTCATGATGGGAGCTATCTACGCCTTTCACTCCCATGAACGACATCATACAAGTTGTCAATATTCCGCGGGTACTACCTACTTAGAAAACGAGAGAAGTTGAGGACACAGGTTCGTACCCAGTGTACCCTTTGAGCTCATCACTGCCGCACCCTTAAACATGGGAAACCAACAAAATTAAAAGCAGGGAGCGTGAAAACCAACTCCAAACTAACGAATCTGAACATGCAAATCATTTGTTTTGTAGAAACTGGAAAGAAAAAAAAATGAAAACTCCAAAAAGCAGCTTCGACCAAATTAATTAATTTAACAGCAAAACTGAAGTGTTGGGCAGAGTTAACTAATTTTTTTTTCAGTTAACTAGGCTACCTCGCTTACAACTTATAACTAAAGTTCCAAGTATTCTTTTTAAATTTAGTTGTTGCTGTAGTTGTCCAGACGAACTACAACTGCATTCGTTTGAAGATTTAGTGGTTCTTGTCGAATAATAACTAATCGTTGGTTTAGTTGTAGTTGTAGTTCTAGGACGACCAACAAACAAAAATTTTTGCCTAATCATCCCAAAAATAGACACTGAGTTTAGCGATACCTACACTGTGAGTTATTTTCTGAAAAGTGTTATATTGGGCATCTATTTCAAGCATTTTGATGACCTCTTGAATCCAATGTTCTAAGAAATTAGTTTTTTCAAATCTAAAAAAGTTAGTTGTTACTACCTTCAGCAACTTTTCACCGCAATAAAATTTGCTAATGCTACAAATAAATTAAAATTTTAGATTTTAGTTATTATTTGACACATAAAACTAAATATGAGTCGTTACTTAGTTCTTATTCAACAACTACTGGTTACTAATTAAAATATTAGTTGATAACTTATTCTGCAACTACAACCAAATATTGGTTTTTGGTTGCTTGTGCAACTAACATTTCAACACTAAATTAGTTATAGTTGTCTAAATAGTCAAGTTAAATTGAATTGACTGTAGTCGACTGAGAATAGCTACCAGAAGTAATTTAATGGTGAAATATTAGTTTCATAAGTAATTAACAACTAATATTTAATTTTTGATTTCCATTATAAACTGAACTAAATTGGTTGCAGTTTTAGTTGTTAGTTCCAGCTTTATCGCATTCAATCTTAAATGTATTGCAAATATCACTGCGTAATTTCACAGAATTGCAACGGTCTTCACGTATTTATTATTATTATTTATTATTTATTATTTATCATCAATTAAATTTTATCGCTAGATTTTAATTTAAAATTTAAATTTCAAAATACCGCAAAGGCAAAAATAATTCTATCACGATTATAAAAATTAACGTTAGATATTTACCCATTTATAAATTCTTTCGAAAAATTCACAACTTTAACATAGTATTACTTTCTCCTACGGTGACTTCGTCAAAATGAGACATAATTTGAAAATTTGTAACCTTTTTACTGAAATAACGCCAAAGTCGAAACGCAATTTGTCAACGTTGGGAGATGGGACCGAAACATGACTAGCGTCTAAACTGAGTACTCAAAGTACAAAGTTGAGATCTCATATAATTTTTTATTCGAAAGTATTTGAATACAAATTTCCCGTAATATTTCAAAGCAGTTTTTTTGTTTTCCTCAAAAAGAAATTTTGGATTTTCAACAGTCTATATTCAGTCAATCAATGCGAAGAAAAAACAAAACACCAAAAATAGCACTGTTACTTGTATTTCAAATCACGTACATAGTTACATACATTCTTACAACTCAGCGCGTCATTAATTTGTGGCTTCGTTGTAATTCTGCGAAATTGTGGACCAAACATTTTACGAAAAAGGGAAACCAATACGTGAATACGAATTTCAAGTAACACCCACACGCAATTCAAAAAAAATTAACAGTTATTCGAACGCCTGAACTAGTGGACACATTTGAAAAGACATAAATTTATGTAAATGATAAGTTGAATAAAAATGACTCGTCCATGATTATGATCTGCAGGTCACCAAATTCGTGTTTCAATTCAGAAAATATAAAGCAAATAAAGGCTTATTGGGATGTAAAGTCTCCGCTAGACCACTAGCGCTGTTGATTTCGGGATAATGAGCAGTTTTTAACATTAAAATCATACAAAATCAATGTTATGAAAGCAATTATTCCAAAACTGTACGTGGTAGAAACCTGACATTTTTAGGAGACATCTATATAGGTTATCTGAAAAGATTCCCTGAAATTTTGACTGAAATCGTACATTTATTTCTCGATATATCGCCGAATTTATGTTCAATATTACCAAACTTAAATGAATTCTCATCAGTAAAATCACTAGATTTGAACGAATTTCAACAATATCATGAGAAATAAAGATACGATATCAGCCAAATTTTAGGGAATCTTCAGATAACTATAGGGTGTCTCCTACAAATTTCAGCTTTCTACCACTTACAGTGTTCGTGCAACTGCTTTCGAAAGCTTTGATTGCGTATGTTCTCGAGACTAAAAAATAGTACATAATCCCGAAATCAACATATTTGACGAATGGCCCACCAGAGGGCGACTACTCTGACTTTAGATCCCAATTGGTGCACGCGTTTTAATGAGAGCGAACAGCAACCAGAGTAGAAGCAGCCTGAACCAACGAATTTCAATGGAGGCTTCGAAACCAAAACAATTAAGGTTCGGCTTTAGGCTTTCAAAAAGAACGTTCAGCTCCAAGCTACTAAGCTGCAGTCATCTATAATTATGTCAAGCATGCTTTAATTAATTCAACGCCGTCACCACCACAAATCTTAAGTCTTATGCCACTAATTTCTTTACGCACATTCGAGTAAACGAGAAAGAAAAAAAAAAGAAATAGTTCTATTCCCAAAAGTTGTTAGTTTTCAAAGCAGTAAGGTAAAAAATATTCAGGAAAAAATTTTTATGAAAATGAAATTAAATGTGTGGACCGAACCGTGGCCGTGGACGCTGATATCTGTACGAGACGAAGGAAAAAAAAAAAAAAAACAAACAAACAAACAAAACAAAAAAAAATTTAGTGAGCTCTGCTATTAAGTAATTATTAAATTTTACGAATGAGTGTGCAGAAATCGAACAAAGCAAAATAATTGTTTGCACGCACACAATCACGTTATAGGTATAGAATATATATATATATTTTTTTTTTGGTATCTTTAATCAAAATCGTGTGATTACTTACCCCTCCATAGGCGTACATATTGTTATGCGTTTGCGAAGGATTTACTTTCGAAAGTAAGAATCGTGCCTGCAAAAATAAAATAGTACTGATGTAAAATTATGGTCAGACGATTAAATAAATCCATGCCATTAGTGCAGATCGTTACATTAGGCTATGTCAGTTATTGTTTGGTTTTTCGATTGACAAACATAGGAGTGTACACTCAGAATTCATCTCTTTGTAAATCTTATAATTTTACTCAAAATCTTTTTCCTTTTCAACCTAAATTGTTCGCTATGTCTAATAAAACCTAAATTATCATGTATCCCATGTGTAAAAGATATCTTTGCTACCAAAGTTTCATGCTAACTAACAGATTTGTGATCAAAATTGCTGACCACATTATATTCGTAAATTTTTCACCCGTTTAGGCATCTGATTCACCAGCCTTCATTTAGTGTCGTAAAAAATTGCTTTTCAATAAATATCGTTCTGGCTATATTGATCAATGGAATGAATTTCTGCCATGAAATCGAAATTTTGTTTTAACAGCTTTACAATCATATTTTTCAGATGATATTACATTTTCTAACAGGCAGAGCAAGTCGGAACAATTGCTCAAAATCTCAGTTTGTGGCGAGTTTCTCATCTTTGGAGAATGAATCTAATCTACTGCAGTTCAGCGGGGCTTCCGATTGCATCATTTCAAGGTCGCTGCAATGTTTGTGAACAAATTTTCAATAATACAAACTCTTTTCTTACAAGTATTTGATTTGTAATATGTTCACCTAGTATTACAAAATCATTATGTAAGCCTAAATAAATAGGCATTATAGTGGGGAGGGGGTAGTGAGTTTGGCAGGTTCCTTAGGTGTTTGTTGGTTGTGATGTTTCTCCCTTTCTTCCAAAAAAACGTATTTTTCTACACTGGGTCATGGAGGAACTGTACCATTTTGTTTTGCCAACTCTTGTTGGTTTTTTTTTTGTGTTGTGTGATGTCTGACGTCACAAACAACATTATCAGAAATAAATTAAAACTTCATACCAGATTGGTTTAACTTATTTCTCAATCACAAAAATTGAAGTCTTATTAAAACTCAAATTTGAAAATAAATTTATTTTCTAAAGCAGGTGTGAAATACCTTGTTGTAAGGAAGATATTCTCACCAGAAGGTAATTCAACAGAATTATGCCTGTTCAGCTACTTCATATTAAACATATGGGTAAGCCAAAACCTGGGCAAACACTGGCAATTTTAAAGCTGGTCTAGACAGTTTATATACTGGCTTATTTACACGAACACAGACACACGTATGTACATATACATAGGTTTGTGAGAGCGGCCCAGTTGTGTCATCTCTTGTAGTGATAAGAGATGATGAGCCAGTTTGTATACAGATTGTGACATCATCGTATTGTTGAGATTAGTCACAATTTGGTACTCGTACATCACCTGCAAGTACATGCAAGTAAGTAATTACGATCAAACGTAATCGAGTGTATTTTGTTTAACGTCACAAGGACGAAAATAAGCCTGCCTTTTGGCAGTGATTGTCATTGGGAGTCCAAGCCAGCAGGAATTATACTTATCATATGTCTTCTCATTTCAACGTTTTTTCTACATTTCTGATTTTATTTTCAGTCATTTTTAATCTATAGTGAGCGTTCCAAAACTAAGAAGATAGAATGAAAATCATCAGACATTCAATACATTCATTTTTTCAACTTTTTTCCTTTTTTTTCAACCTCACCTTTTATATTCAACATTCATCAATAATTTGCCGCTAATTCTTACTCTTTCATCTTCAATATTAACTTTACCCATTACACTTCATACACGACTTTTCCTGACAATTAGCTTATGCTGTTGCTGCAACTCACATAAGATTTTCCTCATTGTATTCATTCTAAATTTAATTATTTTTCCTTTTTGACTGCTGAAAAACAAATTAGTCCATTAAAGATCGTGAAACAATTCACATTTCTTTCAGAAAAATGAAAGATAAGGGGTTTTTGCATATTGGTTGAAATTTAATAACAGAGTTTATTTGCTGGAAAGCTTATCCTAATTTGTCAATTCATAACTTTGAAATATGGTTTTCATTTTATTTGTTTTGTGATTTAAGTTCGTTCATCAGAGTCTGAGTTGGAGCACAACCAATAGAATACATCCATGCCACATTATCACTGATAGAATCAATATATAATAAATGGAATCATCGAATCCTTGGTGTTCTTATTTCTCTCAATGGCCGTAAGTGATTATATTATATTTTAGTCTTATAATAGGGAGTAGAATACTTGCTCAGTGCCATGTGGGAAACCAGCTGTAGGGAATATATAAGTTGAGTAGGTATTTTGTTCATTAAGGAATCTGCAGAACTGTAATTGCGACTGTAAATATACCCTCCTTACTTGTTTTTCATTCTTTGTCACAGTTAGGGAAATTTTTTGGTCTTTATTTTTATTTCAGCTGTCTTATAATTTCTTATTTTCGCCCTTGTATATCTCTCCCATTGTTAATATGGATGTTCTTAGATGTCACAACAGTTCATTCTTCTTTCAATGGATTCATGTCCTCATGTCTTTTGATGTTGGTAGCCTCTAATCTTAATTTTTCAATTTGAAAAATTTTTATTGAAGAATATATTGCCTTTCTTTTGACTAGTCCCACTTATTTCTCCTAGCAAAATAATTCAAATAGGAAAATTTTTCAACCTACATAAGTGATACTGATACGGTATCGATATTGTTAGTCCAGAAATATCAATATTAGAATTGATATTTCCTCAAATCGATACGCACATCACCCAATTTCGAGTATCAATACACCAGTTAATATTGACATCTAATTAATAAACAAAATAAACATAAATTATCATTTTTAACTATTAAACTAATCAATTAATATGGATTTAATGATTGTGCATTCTGGAGCCCTGACGAATATGATGTGATCACAATTGTGTATTTATGTAGATCTAGATCACAGATCTTAAATCGCATATTAGAATGACAATTTTTATAAATTTGAATCAATTATATTTGTGTGGATTATGATCAACTGTGAAGTAATGAATCTCATTATTCACTTACCATTATCATCATTGAACCTAATCGTCAAACCATAGAATTGAATAAATGACTGATTAATTCAACTATTTTGTATTTTTTTAGATGGTGAAAAAGAAAAAAAAACATTAATTAGGTAATTAATTTTACTTGGACACACATAAATACGCTCATCTATATCCACAGATGAAGCATTTCGAATCAAAATCGATATTTAACGTATTAATATTTCAGTGTATCGATATTTGATTCAACATAACGATATTTTCACCGCATATCGAAATCACCTCACTAGCCTACACTCGAGTTTTCCTATAATAATCCAGAATGATAAGGCTCAATATTCGAGTTACGGCGCTGGGAGTGGATAGAAGTTAACATCTTTCTCATGGAAATAGCACAAAAGAGCATCCAGTTCGCAGGAACAGAAACAGACTGGTTACCCAATGCATGAATTAAACAAATTTTCACTGAGAACACGTTAGTTGCTTGCGAAGTGTTTGCTTTTACCTGACTTCCACCCTGTTCAGTGTCGATATAACGTGGCATTGGGAATCGCGTGTGCAGAATTTCTTGAGCGTCGTCGATGGGTGCCTGCAGTAGTTGGCGGAAATTTTCGTACTCGGGCATTTTTTGGTATTGCATCGCTCGCCATTGGGCTATAGTCTAGAATCATATAGAAAAAATCGTAAACAGGTGTTTGGCGATTTAATGGAAAAGAGCAATCAATCGCAGGAGCAGTGAATCATGTAGGAAACATTTGCACTTTTGTCCTTCACCATGATTCACTGACGCAGCAATGGAGTCAATTCCTACTGAATTGAAAAAACCAAATTACCTCGCCGTGGAAAATAAGAATCTGGAAAAACGTATCCATCAACAAAATACGATCCGGTTGAATGCTACTCGTGTCGAGCAAAACTGGTTCTGGTGGCCCATTAAAACTGTAACTATATAATATGGGTTGGATCATGATCAGACTTTGCGTTAAATCTTCTCTCATTAGTACGTGCCTAAAAAGAAAGTTAAAAGTGAAGTGTAAATGTACAACGAATGAAAAAGTGAAACTTCAGAATTTTCCTAATATATATTCAAAAAACAAAATCAATCGAAACGGTGTAGTCTGATTAAGATTGAAAAACAGTTTTGTAAAAAATCAAAGAAAACATTTTCAAGATCTCTGTTGAAAAATCAAGGATCGTTAACAAAAAAGTCAAACCAAACGTATCAAAATTTTCAAAATGAAACTTGTAAGCAATTTAGCTCCAAAAGATATTACAATGACCTTCCTCCTTCACATAGAACATCTGTTGTGATCATTATTAAGGCTCACAAGTAGTGCAAATTTTCAATGTAGTCCAATTCTGTCAATTTTGAAGAGGTAAAACATATAGACATAAGGTTTTTTTCGTCTTAGTCAATAATACCCTTTTGTTCTAATCAAAATAGGTATTCTGCTGATTAACATTTCTGTAAGCCGATTGAAAATTGTGATTTTTAAATATTCGAAACACAAAGAGCTTTCAATTTGGGAGAATGAAACTTTTTGTAGCCGAATTTTTTTCTTGTTTTATCTGGTTCTAGTTTATAGAACAATTAGGTACTCAAAAATGATGTCACAGACATTTGATCAGATCTCGATATTAGGAAATTCACACAGGATTGATTGGATTTTGATAAGAACTTCCCATCAAGAAAATGAGAAAGTAAAACAAAAGAAATATTACGTGACTAGATTCCTCCATTCATATTTACTGGCTTGCCAAACGAGGTTGGGAAACCCTGTATAATTCCAAAGAAGAATGCAAACATACTATATCCACATTTTACTCGAGAATTCATCTAGTGTCTTAAAAACTTATGATTCCCTTATAATTCTTCAAGTAATTCCGGCAATTCGGAGCAAACATGAAAAAATTTTCAACAAAATTGGCAAATAATTTTACTTCCCATCAATGAGTGGCGATAAAAATCTAAAATAGTGTAATGAAAGTCTTACCTCCAGCCCATTAACCAACAAAATAAATGTGGGAAATGCACTTCCAAATTATTCGTTTTTCATCAACCTACATCTCAATCCATGAAGTAGCCAAGTAAAAAAGTTCAGGTCTCAATTTTCTATCCTATACTATAATAAGAGCAATAATTGTATGTATGTATTTATGGATGTGTGTATGTATGTATGTAACCGCGTTCCGAAGAACTGGACCAACAATGTTACTAAAATTTACAGAAAAGGGGTTTTTGGGTACGAAAAAACGATCTAGATAGGTCCCAAGTTCGAGAAAATTCGTTGAACAGAAATATGAGTATCTCAATCTATCCATCAACGTAGTAAGCAATAACAACAAATTATGAAAAATTCGCCTGGCTAAAAGTAAAGGATAGGTAAGGTTTTATTAACAAATTTTGGTAGGTCTAGGCTACGAGCGAATATTATGATTTATTACTAATGAAGTAATGAGTTTAATAGTTGCAATCTTTAATTTTATTCTCGAGATATGTTTTAAAAATATATTTCTGAAATTCCCCAGTTTGTATAAAACTAAAAAAATATTTTCTAATTTCCACATGCGAGCACAGCTCGATGAACCAGGTACTAATAATAAATAACAGGTTTGAAAATCTTCCAAAAATCTCTATCAATTACCATGTATGATATATCAAACAACGGTAAAAATGGCATAAAAAAAAAAGTTCCAGTGTATTAAGTTTTCACAACGTTGAAAATCATGATTTTCACCACTATTTCCTCAGTGTTAGACGCGTTGGACGTGAAACCTGATTATAAATTTTTTTATAGAAAATTCAGTGCTAAATACTTTTGTAAATGATTATATTTTTTGCGATAAAATACGGAGACGCAGAGGGTGAATATTCCTTCCAAATTTTCTCAATTGAAAAACATATAAGGAGAGTTAACATTTTTATGGTTTCACCCTAGCCACTGGTGAGAGGAAAAAAAACTGGCAGTCAATTTTGTCGAATTAAATATCCGAAGTGTCTTGACTAGAGACAGCTTTGAAAATTTTACAGATTTTGACGACCAATTTAGCATGCGTACCGATAGAACGACGTTTCATCAGGGCTGTTATTGAACACCTGCAAAAACTGTGACCTCCTCAAATGGTACATGAATTGCGGATACAGACTGAAGTTTTCCGGCAGTCTGAAACTGTTCGGATCGTCTTTCGCGAATTCGCCGAACTTTTGACACTAGAAATGCGAAAAAAAATTTGGATAATTATATTAATTACGTTATTGGAAAGAGGTGAGTACGAGTGAAAAGAGATGAAAATTCAGCTCAGATTATGCAATCCACTGAATAACACCGAAGTACGCAAAACTCACCAAACGGATCAACATCCTGTCCGCCCATCGCATGACATCCGGTCCGTCGTCGGCTTCAGCACGGTTCACCACCATTCGAGCCATGATTACAGCTGCAGTTTCTTGATCAAATCCGCAACTGATGTACGGCAAATTTGTGGTCGCATCTGCCCAGCTGAAACAAAAAAATACAATCTCCATTTAGCGAGTAAAACGTAAAAGGAATACGTGGGTACACGAGGAAACATGTTCGTTTTTCATGGAATTTCACTGTATCTAATGGGCGGCCCTGGACAGAGGAATCGAGTTCTCATAGTTGCGACAGAATTAACAATATTAGCTTCAAGGATAATTAAAATTAACAAATCAATCATAAAAATCAGTTTATTTTTTCAAAATGTTGTTTCATTTCCGATCCAATTTTTTTTTCTCCTCTCAAGACATTATGATTCTGTTTTGACTTGGTCCACGTGCAATTTACCTTATCATAGGATTGAACATGATTCGAATTGGCGGATTCGAATCGGTTTTTATGATTCAGCAAATCTATTCGAATCCACTATGACAAACTGAATTATCAGTGATTCGAATACAAAAAAGATACTGGATTCGTGAACTTTATACGAATCCGTTTGACAGATTCAACGGATCCGAAATTTTTGAATGATTTTCCCAGGATCAAAGATTCATTCTGCTTACTGCTTCAAAAAATCGGAATTAAATATCATTTCGAAACGTTTAAATTTTAAAATTAAAAAAAAAAGTCTATTCAATTTTGAATGTGAGAACGATGAAATTCAACTTTTTCTTACAGTGGTTTTTATTTTAGATCACTACAATAAAAAAAATACCCAATAAGCTGAGCAATCGGATTCGTGGATTCAAATCCACGAATCCATCTGTTTTATTCGAATCCGATTCGAATCCAACAAAAAGTAATAATGAATCAAATCATATTCAAATCCCCAAAAACATGCGAATTCGCGGATTCGTATTCGAATCTATTTTTAGTGGATTCGTGCCCAACCTTGGGGTCAGGACGTTCACCTTATTAAAAAACTGAAATCATTTTCAAACTTTACCGTGAAAAATAAAACGCCTCGTCAAAAAATTAGTTCTGCCCTTTTTGAAATATAACACCACGTAATGAATTGTAAGAATTCCGCATTGAAAACGACTAGGTACCAATTGTCCAGCAAAATAATGATTTAGTTCCAATTTAATTTTCAAATTCAGTTAGTATATCTGTTTCGAAGTTCCTCAATAAGGATTCGATTCTAATTCCGTTCCAAAAAAAAAAAAATTAGATTTAATTTTCGTTGGAAATTTTACATTCATGCGAGTTTATGGTTCCACCCATATAAGACAGTTCGAGTAAATTTCATCTAATTTTCTAGGGGCTGGTGCTGTTCCAGTAGAAAAGGGCTACTCAAGAGTCGACCACGGAGAAACATTCAACTTAACATATCATCATAGGCGGATAGCCTACGGACTTTCGGAGTAAAGGGGGAAAATTTCGTTATTTTAGAGAAAATCATGGCCTATGAGGGGGGGCATGCCATGTTTTGTGTTAACAACCAGATCAATGTTATGAAAATGGGAAAGTTATCCCTCTTCCTCTTTTTCTTTTTGGAACAGGGACAATCTCCCTTTGCCACCCTTTTATACGGCCTACGCATCTTACAGACTACCGTTTACGATAAATCACATTCTTCTGTTGCAGTATGATCAGAGTCCAAATTTGTAAATTTCAGCACTCTCAAAGCGCACTGAATTTGGACCAGATTTCAGTCATCAATAACATCGAACACGGTATTTCACTACCATCTCATTTACTTGCATCCTATCGGGCAAAACAGTTTCAACCTTCTCCTGACAAAAGACGATTGACTCGACATACACCACTGCGAAAAGTATTCGAAATAAGAGAGACGTGACGTCATACGAACAGATGAACCAGAGGTAAAGGAAAACGTAAAGATTCATACTACTAAAGCCCTACATAGGACTCTAATACTACCCAGCCAAAGTTAAATCCACAACTGTTGTTTAAAATTATGTTCTAGCCCCTTATATCGCTGTGAATTGTGAACGCCTCTATGACGTCACTGTGGTTCTTATCATTGGAATAGACTACAGCGACAATGACGTGAAAGTAGAACCTACCTACCGTCAACCAGCAACAAGTGGAAAGACTGTGCGAAGAAAACACACCACCACTACACCACACCAGACACCATGTGCACGCGGAAGACACGCGAGCAGCGAGAAGCCAAAAATAGTAAATATCAAGCGCACTGTGGCGAATACCCGCACAATGTTGTTTACGAGCACATAACGCACCTTCCCTCTTCAGCCACCCCGCAACGGGTGGATTTTAATATTGGCAATAATTATGCAAAAATTTACCGGTGTCGAAAAAATATAATGAAAGTCGGGCGCACGAAAATTGGCAACGTCGCACCGAGAACACCGGTCGCGACGAACGTAATCGTTGGTACATCCCCGCGAGACCCCGCTAACAAAAATTTTTATATTTTCCATTTGGTGCTAAGTTCGGTACGCCGTACGTCGTCGTTCGTTTACGCTTCCGCTTACGTTATCTTGAAGGAGTAACCACAACCAGTCAAGACGATGTGCGAGGGCGCCATCAGTTGAGTGTTTGGCACCAGTCTTGCTCGGGCTGTTGGGCACAACGATAAACGACCAACAGAATGACTGAAAAACGCTTTTTCGCAATTTTTTACTGGCAAGTGCTGAAGCTGGTGACCTATTCGGTGGCCTCCTCCGCGCATCCGATCATCGTACTGATGGCCTTCGACGGTATGCCGCAGCACTTTCTCCAGCAGCAAGACCACCACGACGTCGCCAACCTGCAGGAGCTGCTCGAAAGCGGCACCAGCGCCGAATGGATGCTGCACCAGTTCCCGTCGCAAACGCTGCCAAACCTTCATTCCATCGCCACCGGTTTGTATCCGGAGTACCACGGAGTGCTTGGTGACCACACCTTCGATGACGCGTACGAGTGCATCGGGTACGGCGAAAAGATGTACACGCTCAAGGCGAACATAACGCCCATCTGGGTAAGTGAGTACGTCTCAGCAAAAATTTATTAAAACGATGCAACGCAAGCGAGATCTTGACTCGTAACGAACAAAAGTCATTCGGAACTGTTCACCGTATGTAAACGTATGTGTGAGCTCATGAAACGGTAACATTCATTAGGAATAGGGTAGTTGAGCTTCAAGACGGTACTCAGTCTCGCCGGTCAGATCAGAGATCTCGTAAGTAACGATGTTGAAATTATGGTGGTTTTTGTCGTTTGTTTGTACTTCTCCATTAAAACAGCACTTCCACACTAAGTTACCACAGGTTTTCCCAATAGCAACTGAAGTCTCAACATACATTAATTTTCAGCA
Source organism: Ericerus pela (assembly GCA_011428145.1). NCBI lineage: Eukaryota > Metazoa > Arthropoda > Insecta > Hemiptera > Coccidae > Ericerus > Ericerus pela. The sequence continues at coordinate 13,873 of WOFM01002031.1, forward strand.
AAACAATTACTTCAAACGACAATGGAGGTTCTGTTAAAAAATTATGTTTTCAATGATGGATTTCGGAGAGAAAATAAACTTTTGGAAATAGGCTAGAAAAAAATAGGTACTGCTAAAAAATCTGCTTTAAAACAATGCATATGGGCGAATTATTTCAATCCCTGACTTGAAACATCGGAAAATTTCGAAACACTATAAGTAGTCGAGACCAAAAAATCATATCACACTGTTCAAAAGACAAAATCGTAAATTATTACGAGAATTATTCGTTAAAAAAATGTCTCCGAATCACAAATTATTTAGCAGAATATCGGTATTGGGAATTAACTGAAGTTTCAATTTTATTTTTAAATTCGTTATCAATATTTTGTAACGATGTAATGATTACAAAATGAGTCATCTTTCGTAGTGGTATTTGTGATTCAAAATTTCAGATAGTATCTAGCTGTTTTTGTAGTCACAATGATAAGTATTAAATATTTTTCAGTAACGTCTTTCAAATTACTTAGCAGCTGTTTTAGGGCTAGTTTTACAACAGTAGTTTAAACTAAGGTAGTTTTACGATCCATTGAACCAAACGAAATCATTGTGAACCATAGTTTACATTTACCACCAAATTTACATAAGTTAACAGCTGATTCAAGTTTTTCATTAGGTTTATTTATATTGAGATTTTTTATATGGATCAACTGAAAATTTATATGGTTGCTAAACACTATTCAATTCTCAAATATTGTTGAAATATCATTTTATCAGTTATTTATTTCTTTTATTTTGCATTTCAATGTCACAAATTAAATTTCCACCAATAAAAAGTTATATTTTTTGAAACATCGCAAAAATTGAAAAAAACATCAATTTAGGTGAATCCAGAAACATACAACTAAAGAGATGTCTAATGTCCTATACACGCTGAGGTACAAAAAAATAGAGCTATCAAAATTTTACATTCTGCCCATCCAAAGCTGCGCACATTTCATGAAATTTATAATTGAATTTTTATAGAATGTCTATTTTCACATCATTAAAGACATACGATGCATGCGTGGTAACAAATATCCTGATCAGAAACCATTCATCACTGACATGTTTTTGATCAAATCGTTGGAGATCTCTTAGCTATATGTCTGTGGGTGAACTACGACTGATAGGCAACTGTAAAACCAAACTGAACCACTGGGAAGCTTTTTATTCTACTAACACTTTCCATCATTCAGCCACTTACGCTGGTTAAGACAACTTTGAAACTTGGCGGATGGTTTTGTGAGATTCTTAAGGGACTTTATGCCACTTAAAAGAAGGCACGAATGGCGTAAGTGGCTAAAATGATGTAAAGTCTTAGTGGAATAGCTTTCTAGATCATGGTTCAGTTGAACCAGAATTTGAACTTCTGTTGTAAAATTAACCCTTGAACCAAGTTCACAGTTTAAACTAGGTTTGGGGATAAAAGGTAGTTTTACAATACATAAAACTAAGTTCAAATATCGTGAACCACAGTTTATTAAGTTTACCACTGGATTTCTAAGAGTTAACAGCTGGTTCAAATTTTTTATTAGCTATTTTATCACATGAGGTGGGTTTGCATGTTACCAGTATTCTTAAACTCCGATAAAACTCGTAGAAAAGTGACATAATTTTGTTTGCATGCACTGGTTGTAAAACCAGAATTGTACTTGTACATTTTTGTTTTTTTTTACAGTTACCAATTTCTATGAACACTGTCACCAGTAGCTTAAAAGCTACGGGTAATTTATCAGATAACTATGGTCTATATACAATCCAGTTGAGATCAACCAAGATTAATCCCTCATTTTTTGATCATTTTTTCATGTTTGAAAAGAGACTTAATTATGAATCTTTTTATAGGTATTGAAAAGAATTTGTATTCAAATTAATTATAATTCAATCTTTGCGCTAGTTTTACCAAGGTGTTTGCATGTTCATAGTAAAATGTTTTTTTGCAACATCTACCCGAAAAGCAAACATTTTTCTGGGCATTAACTATATGTACATTATTTCCCTTTGGATTATGCTGTAAAAATCACACTCGTAGCAAAATCATCTAATTTACGCACTTGTACCACAAATAATAATATTTCAATCTACCAGTCTTACCAATTTACAGTATCAGAAAGCTTTAACTTTCACTGTTGACTGGTAACTTGCAAACACGTCTATGATTTTGTTTACAGACAAACTACAAATTTATATAGTTGCTACATACTACCCACCATTATCGAATGTCCACAAATTACATTTCCACATATTAAAGGTTAATATTTTGTGGAACATGGCAAAAGTTAAACAAAAACGTTGATTTAGTTGAGACACGGCTCTGAAATGTACTTGAAAAACCAAACAAAGTTTGAACCACGGGTCAAAGATCAATTGGACCAGAGTATAGACTACTATTGTAAAACTAACTCTTAATGCAACATAAATGAGACAAACCTCAGTAATCTGATCAATTGGGAAAATATCCATTAGTGTATTTCTAATCCCACTTACGCAAGATATTAATGAGAAGAAACGCATTAACTGTTAAAAAAAAATGGTGAAGCTGTTGATAGCTTGCAAACGCATTTTCTTATCACCCTTTCTAGCGAAAACCTAAAGTATACATCAGAGTAATGCACTTTTTCCCATTAAGAACAAGGCTACTTCTTGGCTAAAAAAAAAGGTGTAAGTTCCGCAGGGGCTTTATTCATGAAGGATTGATGTGTAAACATAATAATAGTGTGGCTGTTTGCGTGCGAAATGCGTTGCGCACACAGACCACATGTCATGTAACACACGCAAATGAGAGTTACAATTGTAACAGTTACAGTTACGCAAATACGACGATTGTAATTTCTCATTTAGCCCCGACCATAGACCAAGTGCTAAGATGTTTACACGTCCAAAAAAACAAAAATTAATTTTCGAATGAACCACTCCTCAAACACTTTCAACAATGCCACAGTTACGTTCTCACACAGTTAAGCGATTACCACAAAAATGACACCTACGAGTAATGACTGACAACACTAACAGTTCCACGCCGCCGCAGGAACCGCGAGCGACAGAGGGAACGCCCTGACCAGCTGTTTCAGTTGCAACCCCATTCCCCCGAAAAGCACCAATCCACATTATACAATGGGCCATATTCTTAGTCGTTCGGTACACTCGAGTAAACCCTCGGTAAACCGCTTGAGGGAAAAATTAAGCGTACAAAATTGTTTCGGTATTCTTAAAACGTCATTTTCGTCACTTTAGTACGAATTCTAAGGAGAAAATTCAAATCTGGTCAAAGTCGAGGTGACCCGAGGTGACCCGAGGTGACCCGTGGTGACCCGTGGTGACCCGAGGTCGTCCGAGTGAATTCACTCGTAGCGAAATGCCCTCGACGTTAAACGAGTTCAAAGCGACGGCTAAGAATATACGGCCCAACGTATTACGACCACCGCAGCCTACGATATCTTCGTTATCTGCCCACACAGACGCTGAACGAGATGAGCGGAGAGGGTAGATACAGCGCCGTTATCACGTGGCCCGGAGGCGAATTCGAGTACGCGAACAGCAGCCGACCCACCTACCGACTGAACGTGACGGACTGCCCTTCCTGGGAGGCGCGGGTGGACGCAGCCATCAACTGGCTGACCGACGCGAGTAAGCCGGCAAATCTGCTGCTGCTGCACTTCGAGACCGTCGCCGAGACGACGTCGACTGTCGTGCAACGAGTCGACCAGACAGTCGGCTACTACTTCAAACAGCTGCGCCAGCACGCCATCGGCGACAAGGTCAACACAATCGTCGTCGGTGATCGCGCGTCGACCGACGGCAGCGTAGGTGCGATGCCGGGGTGCGACCGCGCGCCGCCGCCACCGCCGCCGACGCCGCCGACGCCGCCGACGCCGTTGCCGACCAACGGTTCGAGTTGCGTATCGAAATTTTTTCGCCCGACAGCGGTAGCCGCTGCTGCCGCACGAGTCGATTATAATTTATTTTTAAACGTTTTCGCGTTTCCTTCTGCGCAGCTTGTCGAGCAGATATTTTGGAAAACTTGCGGCAGGCGTCGCGCCAGTTAAACGCGTTCAAAGCTTCGCAGTACGCCCGACTAAAGTATAACTTCCAAAAAAACGGAATCAGCCAACCGGCGGAACGATTCTTGGATGCGCAGCAAGATAAAATTTTCGTCCATCCCACGAGCTTTTTGGGTAAGCGCTCGAATACCGCGTAGGCGTACGCGACCGACTATCGTAAAAATACGCGCAAAATAAGCGGAACGAATTCATTACGTACGGTATTTAGGAGACAAAAAATTAACGACATAAACGAGGAAGCGTTTCGAGAATAGGGCGAGCGGGTGACGCCGAACACAAGGAGAGCGGGAGGGTGTGACAAATTTTCAACTACTCGATGGTTACGGCGGGGGCTGGTTTTTCAAGTCTGTAGCGTACGAAGTGTTGTAGGTTAGTAATCTGGTGCGCGAGAAAAACGCGACAGAACAAAATCGACCTGGACTCTCCACCTTGAGGTCTCTTTCACACGTAAGATTTGCAAAACTGCAAACCGTGGAACTGGTTTTTGCATTGATAACCAAAATTCATTCGGGAAATTCTCGCCAAGCGGCTGTTCACGTCGGCATTTTGTACCTCACGCATTGCCGAGGAGTTTCACCTCTTCTGTTCTTCCCGTTTAAGGTCTTTTACACAAATATTTGCTAAGCCGAAAAATAATATGGAACATGTTTTTTTTATTTTCACAACCAAATGACATGCAGAAAATTTTTGCCAGAAGACTCCGATCTCCTAGACTTGGCGCTTAGCCAACTCTGCCTTCACGAATGCATCCATTCGATGCGAGTCTTTCTACATAAATTGTGACGTCACGCCAATCGGGTCTCGTTGGATACTTCACCTCTAGGGCCTTAAGTACTATCTCCACATCGGAACAGGAGCCTCCACGTCCGGGTCGCCTGTCACACTCGTATTCTAACCGAAAGTATCCCGAAGTGAAAACCTGTTTCGTGGTAAAATATTTCGTCCGGGATTTCTCATCTCCCTATCCCTTTTCTCGACTGAAAATGTAATGTCAACTTATCAAACCTCGATTGGGGAACGAGTTCCTGCAACCCCAGAACAAAACAAAAACCTCTTAGCCTCAAGTGATTCCGTATCAAATCGTCTACATATATATATAGGTTTACACACCATTAAGTAATTATTCAGCTATTACAATTTCCCTTTAGGTACTTCCCCAAATTTTTCGAACTAAATTAGACCAACAGCGATGAACTTGTACTTGCGAAATAGACAATGTATTAGTGATAGTATGAGCGACGAACCAGAATTAGACTTTTAAAGGACCATAATATATTGCATAGGGCTCTTTCTACAGGTAGCTTAATAGCTCGATCGATTAATATATTTCTAGACTGGCAAATGCCAATAAAATACGGTTTCACCATCAGCTTCCACTAACTGCTGGGAGCACAAAGAATATGGTAGGTTTACCAATCGAGTTTTCCATAAGAGTAACTCAACTCGTCGGTCCCAGATTCTGACGAGTCGTACTCCCAGGACCCTGGTGTTGAAATCTTGTTCTTCTGTCTGTTACATTCCAGAATGATAGTTTCATAAATTTATTACTCATGAAAATGAATCGGATGAAAGGTTAAATTGTAAGACCTTTCTTAAATAATACTTGACGAAATCTCTACTTGGCAACAAAAACAAGACTAGTTAGCTAGAGAAAAAATTTATAACAATTCAGAAGCATTCATGTTTTTCTTCTTTTGGATCGGAGGGAATTTATATTTTCGAACAATCAAAGAGCCACTGATAACAAACAAAAACGGATTAACAATCGAAGACTCGGGTATTTTTTCCCAAATAGGCTTGGCACATGTCAAAAAATTGGAAGAGACCCATGACACACGAGACAGTTTTTGTACTTTTCTGTCTAGTTCCCCAACTAATCGAGTCTAAATCAGTTTTTTTTCTTAACTTGTAGCATAAACCCTTGCCTAAAAACTTCAACTTCACACACAAACTTTTCCCAATCCTTTCACAATTCTTCATAAAACGAATTTTACATAACTTATTTTTTTGTACCATGAGATACACCCCTTTGTACCATGGGACATTCAAAAAATGATGCCAAAATTAAGATTTTTATTAAAAATATGATCTATTAGCAAAGTTAATTTGCTTTAGCGAAATTCAATATCAGCCGACACAAAAATAATTTATTTTAGCTTAACAATCATTTTATCATCGTTTTGTTGAAAATAAAATTATGGTCTGCCACATAAACTTACAAACCACACTTTCCTATTTGACTTATAAAATTTCTGCAATAAAATTATACTTTTTTTTTGTTCTTTTTTATATTACATCCATTTAACGTAGGAAAATTTTTTTTCAGAGGTACAAAATCATTTTTGTTTGTTTTTTTAGAGCAAATTTCAAATTTAATTCTTTGTAGATATATGTGAAAATTATTTTTCTAGAGATTTATGGAGCAAATTACCCCCATCCCCCTTGGCAACGCCTATAATCGTATTCAAGCAAGAGAACCACAAATATTGATTGCTTTAATTTCGAAATGTCCATTATACAAAAACAAAAAAATCATACTAGACAGAAACATAAAATTAATTAACTTTTTTAGAAAATGATCTGGAAATAAACGTTTTTATGATAATCCAACCTAATTTACTTTGTGGCATGGCTGGAAAAATGTAAAAAAATGAAAATTTCAAGTTTCCCATGGTACTACGGCAAAAATATCCCAAAGTGCAACGTCCCCACTTGAATCAATAAAATTATTGTATCTCATTTACTGAGATACTTGAGCAAAAATTAATAATAACATGATAAATGGATTACCTTCACTTGTTAGGATTACACATCAATTAAATTTTAATATCTTTCGATCAGTTCAGAATCTAATAGTAAAAACATCGATGATTCTCTTTTTTTGTCAAAAGTTTCACTATTATCATTACAATTTTCGAACCAAACAAGGTATGGTCTTGGAATTTATTTACAACGTTGCCAGACCTATCTTACAACATTCCGCAAGAAGTTCAATATTTTTTCCATGCAGCAGCTGCTGCAGATCCTACGGTACATAGGTCCCGTGGTGCATGGGTCTCCCCGTAATAGTTTCACAATATTATTCGACAACAGTACTTGACTCTCGAAAGAATATCACGGAACCGATAAATTGAATTTCGTATTATTGTTTCAGACGCCCTCGATAATGAGCAGCAAGTACCGGGTATGTTTCCACTATTCATTGCGAACGGATCCCTGTTCGAGCCGAATTTCGTCGCATCGCCATTCGAGAACATCGATATCTACGCTCTGATATCGCAAGTACTCAAACTGAAAGAGCCACCGACACCCATAAACGGGTCGATTAAATGCATTCAAAACGTTCTTAAGGTTGAAAACCAACCGGTATACGATAAAATAATTACGAAAATGATATTATTCGTCATTGTCGGGATGCTGTTGCTCGCCTGCGCCTGGTATATTTTAAAAATTCGCAAACAAGAGCGTCTACGCTTGTAACACGAGGCATGATTGCGATGTTGTTTTTCGACTGGAAAATTGAACAATTCCATGCACATGGTGGAGAGCAAACGAACCGCCGACGAGATCCAAACAAAAATTTAGGCACATCATGCAGTTTGGTAAGTAGCGAAAAATTCTCCACGACGTCTGAGTAAAACGTATTAGGTTCGCAAAAGTTTTGTACGTCCAATGCACAATAAATATTGAATAAGCATAGCTCAACGATTACTTTTTTCTTACCAGTTCTACGACACTAGTGCAGCTGGTGGCCTACACCCACTATTGGAGCGGCTACAACGCGATAAAGGCAAAGATAGATTCACAGTATACTTACCCCTGTATTCGACGAGTACTCCCACCAAAATTATTGTGCCATTTAAAAAGCTATAGGGAACACTGCGAGAGCATACTTTCACGAAATTTCCGTATTTCTTACAATGGAAGAAGATTAGCAATCCCCAATAGTTATTCTTTCTTCACTAGTTCTAAATTCGCTAGACCGAAATTAGGGCAGCTAGAGGCCTAGTCCCACAATTGAAAGGGTAACAACACAATAAAGCAATAAAATCGAAGACTTTTCTTCAAATTCTGAAGCAAGAATTTTATAATCGCTCAAAATAAAATATTTTTCTTCAAAAAAAAAAAAAAAAGTATAACTAGGAAACATGAAAATCGACACAACGTTACACTGGGCTTTTGTCATAAACTTAGGGGACCACGTGCGAGATTGAAAATCTCGAAGTCATAGAATTTCAACAAATACTCGAATCAACTTTTTTCGTTTCTCGAGTGCATTTCAATATTGAAAATACACAATAAAAAGCAGAATAATTTTTTTTACAGGCGAACTAGAAACACAATTTGCGAAATTGCAACGTAGTTCACTTACTTTTTGGTTGAATTTTGTTGATAAAAGTTCATGTTCTGCTTTTTTTTTAAAAATGATCCTAAAATCGAGAAAAAAAAGTCTTGAAGTTTTCAAGGGTGGCTTACTTACAAGTTTCTATACTGAAAGGGCAAGGACAGAATAGTCAAACGTCAAAATATAAAGACCATTCTCACGATTTTGCACAGATTTTACATCTACAAGTTCTTCTGCAACCAATGTATACCAAAAGCATACAATTTATAATCAGTTGCATACCTCCTTTCCATCTTGTCTTAGAAGAAACAAAACTCTAAAGCCTTAGAAGCTCCACCAAAAAAAGTAGGTTTTCAAAACGAATAAAATTAGTTAATAATGAAATAGCTGAACAGTTAGTAGCCTAATAGATCATAATTGATAATTGTACTAAATTTTGAACTGTTGACCTAAAATTACGCAGTTTTTAAAACCATTACTCCTTTCAAAATCGAAACAAAAGAAAAATGGACTTTGTGAAAGTACCGTGAAACCGACCAACACAAAAATTAATATCATGTTACTATAGATTACAGTAAATATGTTTCAAATTTCGTAGTTATTGGTTCAAAATTAAGCACTTTATAGCCAAGGTACAACAAAAATAGGGATACCGGAAGTACCATCCGGCCGATCAGCACCAAAATCAATATCTCAAGTCTTTCGCTCAGTACTAATGTTCGTACCAAATTTCATAAATATTGAACAAAAATTGCGAACAACACCGCGGTAACAAAAAAGTGGAATATCTAAATACGAGTACATGTTATAATTATGAATTTGAATTTTTGGTGCCAAAATTTTTCTTGGATTATGAAACAAAAAACTACGAAACGTGCCCACCCCAACACCAGGTCGTTTCATGAGATCGAAATTAATAAATAGATTTTCATAGAAATCCTACTTAAAAATAGCTACTGTTCTATTTTACTCGTTTTATGAGCCCGCTTATAATATCTACTTTTCAAACAAAAAAATCTATTTTATAAATTATAAAATTTACAAGAATATACGAGTAAGGGCTAAGAAATGAATTTTTAAAAGAGAATACATTATCGCACTTAATAATTATAATTTTGCATTTTACAGTCGCTACACGCATTTCTTTATCTAGAATTTTCATTCTGAAATAATAAACCTAATTTTGTTACATTGAATTTGTTTTTATTAATAAACATTAATTCGTTTTTGTTTTTTTGTTTTTTCGTTTTTTAAATCGTAATTTTGTCGTTTTTTTCACAATCAACATTTTCATTACTTTCTACCACACATTTGGACTAACAATCGATTGATAAATTAAACGGTTAGAGGAAATCGTAAAAATAGGTCTCACCAATAGAATAACAAATATTTTCCTCGAGTTGAATTAACGTGTTACTTTTTCTAAACACATACGATACCCAGGTTATTCATAATTCAGAATCAAAGCATTAGGGCACAGCGATTGTTTTATTCGTAAAAATTAATTTTTGCGGACACGGAGTTTCATAAAAATCTCAACATCGTTAACTCGAGTAAAATACTCAAATAAAGATCGTTTTAAAGGATCGAAAACCGCCAGTACGAACACAAATTCGGAGCAGTAATTTTTGTAGAAGTATTGATGATATCGCAATTAATTTACAAAGTGAGATTTAACACAAAATGTTCTAGAAAAACACCATTTCTGACGATTAGTCTGTTATGGGCCATCTTAGAACAGGATTTCGTATAGTAGCAGCATTCTATGTACAAAAGCGGGATCAAAGCAGAGAGAATCCAAAATTGAGGCGAGATATAGGGACCAAAATCAAACACAATGAAAGTAGATTCTACCTCTGAAGACGGATCCCAATTCAATAAAGTTGATGCTCGCAAGAAAATAACGGTAACCACCCATTTTCACGAATTAAAAATACCGAATACCATTTTACGACACTCATTTTCACTAACCAACTTTCCCGACAGAAAGTTTCACGAAAAACAGTAATGTTTTAATGAAACGTTAGGTGAAGGTGAGTAATTTTTTTATCGGCTGGTACGTGAGGTGAATAATGGAGCATTAAAATTGACCTCGTAAAAAAGGTTAGGGGTGAGGATGACGAAAATTATCAATTTTATGAGAAAAAAAAACGATTGGTACCATTTCCCCGGGTTCAAATATTTTTTTTTGTCTGTTTCTTGGTATAATTAACAGTCACATTTTTCAAATTATTTAGGAGACCAAAAACAAATTTTAGATTGGTCTAATACAGCAAGTTTTTAGATAAAAGTCGAGTAAACTTCACCATCTTCATAAAAAATTGCATGCAGGTACTTGATAATTACTTTTACCATCTGAAAAAAAGGGGTTTTTGTGAAAATAGATGTCCTGAAATGGTATTCTGGAAATTTGATTTTTGTTAAATCTACTTGTAAAAATGGCTATTATGATTTTCAATTCATGAGAATGAATGGTAACTAAAAGTAAAATTTCATTTTTAACCCGAGATCATTGATGTAACTGAAGGCAGGCCTGTGGGAGTGCCAGACCCACCCTGAAAATTTTTCAAGATTTATCCTAAATTAAACATAACGAATTGAAAACTTAATTTTAATCAAGGGAGGATCAGAGATTTTTACAATGGGACACGGTATTTCACCCATCAAAAATCCTGACTAACCTTGAGGAAATGTCCTAGCAATGCCAATGGCATAGAGTCCCTTTGTATGCTGGGACTAGTGCTGCCAGGCCCGTAGTCACAGTAAAATCCCAAGGAGGCAAACTGCAGACCAGGAAGGGCAAAATTTTCTTGTGGATTATATTAGCTGTATTAAACAAAATATAAAAAAAGCAACGAAAACTCTTATCTGCATAAAATAAAATTTATTAAAAATTTCAACTTGGCTCATTAAAACAACTGTAATTTTCAATTTTTACTATTAGTAAAAATTAAAAAACATCGTTAATAAGCTTCTTTACTTTTTTTTAAATTCAGAAAAAAAATTAACTTTTGCCAGGGAGGCGTTTTCCCTTACCCCCTTAACTATGGGCCTGACTGCTGCACAAACCACATCTCTGTCTAGCAGTCTTATTTTGATCAAGTAGAAAGTGAGAGTCAAAAACACTACGGCTGATTAAGTAAAAACAAGATCAAAATCAAAACGACTCGAAACAGAGCCCCTTGTATGATGGGACTAGAGCAGAGAACAAATTGTCTTGGTGTGTTAGTTTTGTCTCAGTCTCGAAAAAGGTGCTGGACAAACATCAAGGCTGACTATGCAAGAACAAAACTAAAAACTAGACTCCACTGTACAAAACTGATACTAAATTCAAGACTTGAGAAAAAATACAAACAAACACTAAAATGTACGCAATCTTGCTACACAAATAATTATTAATATTGCACGTTTAATTTTTTAATCTCTCTTTATTTGATTATTCATTGGTGTATGCAGTATGTAGATACTTAGGAAGAACACAAAAGGCAAATTTAATTTAGCCATGAATATTGTGGAATACCTTACATCGTGGAAAGTATACCAACAACAGAAGGTATTCAACAGAACAATTTGCGTGTTTATGCCAAAATACCTAAAAGGTATAAGGGAGCCAAGACCTCGGCAAACACTGGCGATTTAGCCTAAGATTTTCTGGTCTTATATACCCCCCTTTCTATACACACACATACACACTTATGTAATATTTACATAAGTATAGTGTAAATTATTCATCATACTTTACGGTTGCTATGGCAACGGTAAAGTACTGAGAATGCATCTCTGTATTGATTCGTGACATCGCCAAGATCGTTATCTATCAATTTGTCAGGGACCAAGATTTGTAACTTGTCTATCTGCAAAAATTGACAAGTACAAACAAACAAACATTCTGTTTTGGTTTAACGCGCAAGGCACGAATATTGGTCACCAAAGGTGACAACTGTCGTCAATAGGCCGAGCCTATTTCCTCATACGAGTAATCTTCTAATCCCCACAAATATAAACAAAAATCTTGAAGCAAGATCAATACTAAGCCCGAGTCCATGACAAACATGGTCTAGATATTATCTTGCTTTTACTTGACACTAAATGGGACATTGCATACATCAAGAGTTCCAAGACTTCAGTGCGCGAGATGGACATTCTATGATCTTCCAGTTACTACTAAAGATCTCTACAGACCATGTATGACTAATTAATGACGTAGGGTAGCTAAATCGATTTTCTCATGTTTCTATAGCACGCAGATAAATTTACTAACTTGTCAAAGTCCACAAATATTTACTAACACAATTGGCTACATACAGCACCGGATATAAAATCACGTCCTGAATTGAGAGCGAGATTAAAAATATTCCATCTTGGTCAAATGCCCTAATTCTAGAAGGGTACGAATTTCTCACAAGTTCAGCAGCGGCAAATATTTTTCTGTTTGGCTTCTCTATTTGCCAACTTTAACAGCAAGTTCACTCAAGGCATATAGTTTCTCATAGAATTCACGTTATTTCACATCGTTCATTCGAACCAAATGTATTCACATCGTGTCCTACATGAGTGAAGACTACAACCACATTCAAGTATATAGTCAACCTTTGTTTTTGTCAAAAACTCAATGAAACACCAAAACTATGGATCTGTTCTTTTGGGACATAATAGTGCAAAGTATTGGCGTTCTTTTGAATTTAGTGCAAACTTAATCCAGAAAAAATGTAGAAGTACATGCACTTTCTACATTAAATGAAAAGGAGGAGTAAAAAAATACAAAGAAAGTTCTTGTCCTTTCGCCTACGATGAATTGAGAATTCGCTGTGTGATAACTGATAATATTTGTTTTTATATTGTTTTGCTTGCACCTTCTCTTAAGAGTTCTTTTGATCACAGAAGAACTGGCATATTTTTTGCACTTTTTTTTACATTTTCCCGTCCTCGTTCTAAACCTACCTTGAACTGAAATGAGTTCACACTTTTTTGGCAAAAAGAACAGATCCTATATTTTCGGTGTCCACACGCTCTATGAGCTGTTAAAAGATCGACGTCCGCGCCTAAGGTCATTAATTTCGTTTAACTGGGATAAATTACCAGTCATTGACATCGTATACCATAAGCAGGAAAAACACACGATTCCAATTCCAAGGCTAGGAGTTTAATTCGTTCGAGAGAAGGAAAAAAGCCGAGTCCTTCAGAGAATTAAAACATTAAATTGATCAGACGGAGGATACCGCAATGTGGTCATATTATTCGTAATTATAATTTTATTGACGACGATGAGAAGATTACGAACGAGGCGGAAAACATTTATGAATTCCAAGATATAAGAATTATACAGAAAGTAAATAAATTACAACGATGGCCGAGTGGATTCGTAAACATTTACCATAACGACGTAAATATAAAGTTGTTATCGCCCAACTTGAGTAATTAAAACATACCGCGCAACGAAAACATTTTAACCTATATTCTGATAAGCTTTTGACAAAAATTTTTTTGGGGAAAAATACAAAATATAAAAATATAAACGCGTAGTAAATAGATTTTATGACTTGCAAGCTAATCTCAACGTAATTTACATGAAATTATACGGGCCACGAGGGAGATTTCTCAACGACCAAAGTCATCCTTCGAAATCAACGGGACTAATTATGACTGCTAATTTGTGACAACATAAAAAAATCTATTTTCCATTTCATCAAAAAATGATATTTTCTTAAAAATTTGTTAGAACAACTGCATTATGCATTTCATACCATGAAAAACGTGTTCTAAACAAGAACGACAAATGTCTGTTTACAGCTATACTGGTAGCATAGAAAAAGGCTTACTCCTCAAGTGAGCTAATATTATTATTCTTTAATTCACGAGCAAAAACTCTAGAGTTTGTGGAAGGAAAATCCAGCAGAATGCAGAAATAAAATAAAAACAATCAAAAGTAACGTAATAATAGCCTGTACGACTGTACCCTGTAATATGCTGCTGATCAATCAATTTGATACTAAGTACCTAGTTCAAAACAAACGTTTCGGGACAGGTACTTTTGAAATTAGACTCTAATAATACAGTGCTGATGAAGAGATTTTTCGAAGCTCTGACCAAGGCATGACATTTTGTATGTCGGCGATGGCAAAGTATCCTCCAGGGGATGGGGTTACACCTCATCTGCTTTAGTCCCTCGCCACTATCGCCTTCACATTGGCATACTATGAACCACTCCTACATCTGCCCAAAAGATCCCGCCGTCTATGCAATAATTCAACCAAATAATCCATTCACCTCGTATCATAAAGAATAAAAAATAAAAACCTCAGTTCACCAAGTATAATGAAAAACTTGAGAAAAAACGGAACATCTCACCCAACATTCTACTACAAAAAAAAAAAAGCACAATTTACAAAAAACAAATTTAAAAACAAATTGTCTTCAGATTCGAACCCACATCTCGTGCATGTAATTCCACTGCCTAACCACTGAACCACGGTGGCAGCTGTCAAGTCCATTTGCAATGGAAATACAATCGCACAATCAGGTAAAAATAGATAAGTATAATAAAGAAAGTAGCAGAATGAAATTTTCTGTCCCGTGACGCAAGTGGTTCTGAAGGGTCACGTTCAGACAAAGAGTATAATTTTATTTGTTTTATCATAGGTATTTTACAGTTGTGTTCTATTAGTGTAGTTTAAATACGTAATCCGGTAGTGGGAGCGAATGAAATGTTTTCTGCTTCTCGCGTGAAGTCCATGATTAATACACGCCAGCACATTACCGTTAGAGAATTCTTTCCGACAATGTGGGAGCCTTTGCCACGGCAGGCCACTTTGCATGTTTGCAACAGCAGGGCGGTTTCCAGGGAGAGGAGCTCTTCCCCACTCACTTTACCTCAGCCACCATCATCACCCCCATGGACTCGCCCACTGCATCTGCCAAAAAGATCCCACCACCTATTGCATAAATGAATCACATACTTTAATCCTAACTACAAGCATCTTTGAAAACATTCTTAGAAAAAAAATAAGAAAAAAGAACTCTTGCGCGGTCAGCTTCGCAAGAAAAAGTACATTTTCTTTATTTAAAAATCACCTACATCACCAACATTCTTCTAATAAAATAATATTTAGAATATTTATATATTTTGTAAAAAATTACCAATATCCCACAAATACAATGCATGTGATAAAATATACTGATTAAGTATCGTGTTTTCAAAATATTTTATGAACGTGTCAAAAATTATTATTTTTTTGTGAAATGAAAAACTATTTAAGGTTCTAATAAGCGCAATTTTAGGAAATAATATGATGGCTTTCTTTCTTGCAGTGACAAGAATTATGGATTATGGATAATATATAAAAAAAAAAAAAAAACCTATACGAGAAAAAAATATTATTCATTCAAAAACAAAGTATAGTGCAGTTGTCTACGTTCTGGTTACGAAAATATTGGCGGAGATTTGAGCGTCCGGGTTCAAATCTAGTGTACCTACTATAGCGGGTAAGGGGTGGGCTAAAATTGATTTTTTTCAAAGATCGTGTAGTTTTAGGCTAAAATGAGTAATTTTCTCGACAAAGGCGAGAAAATTAATTTTTCAAGATCATTATCAGAAGGGTAAAATATGGAAAATCACACAGAGTAGCTAATAAGTTGGTAACAAATTGACCAATAAAAACCATCCTTAAATGGAAGGTACTGTTTGCACCAAATTTCGTGACTATTGGAAGAGAACTGCAACTTTATTGAGATAACATGAAAAATTAGCACCTCCAGCCGTCCCAGGGAATGAACCATAATACAAATATGAACGAAATTTGAAATCATGTTAGATATACTTCAAATTAATAGCTGTACTAAATTTTGTGCCTATAGCTAGAAAATTACTTCTTTTAGCCACTAATCTGCCAAAAGGGCAACAAAATCGCTCCTATCAGACGTACCGTAAAGCCTATACGCACCTAATTTGATAGGTAACTGTTCTTGACCTAAAGCACATACGTACACCAAATTTCAGACTTATTGATTGAAAATTGCGACCTGTACGCTGTTCAATACAAAATGCATATAAACTGACCTAGCAAACAAACTATACGCCCGATTCGGACTAAACACGACAGGGTTCTTCCATGAAAGAATTCCAATATTTGCTTCAAATTTCAAAACTTTCCAATCAAAATTACGCCTGGAAATGGAGTCAATGCAAAAAGGAGTACAAAAAAAAATTAATTTTCAAAAATAGTGCCAAAATGCTCACAAGATCATGAAAC
The DNA here is from genome assembly GCA_011428145.1 of Ericerus pela. Taxonomy (NCBI): domain Eukaryota; kingdom Metazoa; phylum Arthropoda; class Insecta; order Hemiptera; family Coccidae; genus Ericerus; species Ericerus pela. Next base: position 30,549 of record WOFM01002031.1, read on the forward strand.
GAAAAACGTACCCACTCCCACGCTTGGGTCCGAATACTAAGGTAATTTTAATAAGCAGATTTTTTTTTTAATCCACTTAAGAAAGTAAAATTTTCCTGGGATTCGAGCCATCGACTTACGATTCAACGGCGCCGTTTATAGGAGGGTGCCACGGCAACTTCGAAAATCACACTTTCTTAAAATATCTCTTCCGCGTATCATCCACGGTAAGTGTGTATTTTCCAAAAGTGTCAAATTTTGTAATGGGTGCCATTCGAAAACCCATAGACAAATTTTGTTTAAATTCAATACAAAACCAGTCCCTAATAGTCTCCAACTGTTATAAAAATTACAAGCAAAAATATTTTTATTTAAGGTAGTTATCGTAATGACAACATGGTTATGAACCCTCCCTCCGAAACCAGCGGTGTTAAATTTGAAAAATTTTATAACGAATGTGTAGCCCATGGAAGTTTCTAACATTATTCTAAGTTTCATTGCTATAGGTCAAACAGCAGAGGCTCCACAGACTTCCAAAAAGTGCCAAAATCTTCTGTACACAATATATATATATATGTAAGCTCTTTAGAAAATAATGAGGAATCATGTAGACACATCTTTCATCTTTCCATACTTAAAATCCATCAATAGATGAATACAATACGAATCTAATATATATATGAGAGATCTCTGCAACTCACTATATCAGCGAGTGCGAAACACAGACAGAAACTGTGGTTATTTTAAGAATGTGAATACATATTCTTACATCCCCTTTCTTCAAGGGGGAGCCACACTAGGGAAAGAACTGAGCTGATTGTTTACTAATTAGCATTCCGTCTTCCTCAAGATCATCCCACTAGCTTGGCATGTATTGATGGATTTGTAAGCTCTTTAGAAAATAATGAAGAATCATGTAGACATCTTTCATCTTTCCATACTTAAAATCCATCAATAGATGAATACAATACGAATCTAATATATATATGAGAGATCTCTGCAACTCACTATATCAGCGAGTGCGAAACACAGACAGAAACTGTGGTTATTTTAAGAATGTGAATACATATTCTTACATATATATATATACATGCACACATTTTTCCACTTTTTCTCATTTTAGCCCATTTTGGGAGTCTGTGGAGCCTCCGCGGTTTGACCTAAAGCAATGAAACTTGGGATAGTGTTAGACACTTTTATGGGCTACACATTTGTGTAAATATTTTTAAAATTCATCCGCTAATTTCGGAGAAAAAGGTTCTCAAGTTGTTGCAAAGCCACCACGTTGTCATTACGATAACTCCCGTAAATTTGAATATTTTGGCTTGAAATTTTTATATCAGTTGGAGACTATTAGAGACTAGTTTGGTATTTCATTTAAGCGAAATCGGTCGACCAGTTTTTGAATGACAGTCATTACAAAATTCGACACTTTAGGAAAGTACACACTTACCGCGGTTGATGCGCGGCGGACATATTTATCACATTCTCTTTGTCTGATTCCAGACGATTGTCCTCGTTCAACGAATCTTTCTCGAATGAGAAAAATTAAAAAGCCGTATTTTAAATTCAGTAGGTATCCAAATTCGAAATTTAGTTCCATAATTTTATCCCAAAATCACGGTCCGAATCCGCCACTAATTTTGCAGCATTGGCCTTTTAGCGAGACTGATACAAACGTTGCTTAATGGACAGTAGTGAAACCTTTGATACGATACACCGGACATTCATCGACAGACACGTGAAAAGAGACAAAAACGGTGCGCCAATTTGATCGAATGCGCGTCCATTTTTGGGCGCGACAGACTCCGACCCCGCCCGTATTCGCCAAGGAAACTAAAAATTAAATCCGCGTTACACCGCACACGCGTTCACAAATTCGCAGCCCCACCAACCGCAGCTACCGAATACAGAGAGGGGTTTAACAGTTTCCCGACCGGTAATCTCGACGTGGCCTAAGCGTATCTAATTAAATACCCATTAAATTACGACGATCTTCAATTCGACCGAACGAACGAAATTCACGAATTACTTTCTCATTTTCGAACGCAGTTTTGTCGCCGGCGCAAGGTCCAAAAGCGAACAGACTTTAACCACCTACACGTCTCGCCCCTCGCGGTGCCCACACCCCCCCTCGCACGCGCACCTACGTGGTGGCTCGTTCGCGTATAAAAACGTCGACATACCGTCGCACAGTGATCCAGTGCGTGCGTAGCTTTTTTTTCGTAACGTCGACGTGTGCGCGTACACCGCACCGAATATACAAATCTGTCGAATCAGCGTCCGCGTCCGCGTGTATACGTGCGCGTGTGTTCGCGGCGGACTCACCCGAACCAATTCAAAGTGATGGCTGCGGTCAAACGAGCGCGCAAAATCTTTCGAATTTGAAAACGAACACGAAGCGACGGCCGACTCGACGCGCGTAAAATCCGAAAGTCTGCTATCCGTTCTTGACGATCGTCGACTCGATTTGGGCGTCACTTTCCGTTCTTTGGGCGGCCGCTGATCCGCTCCTCGTGCCACGCATCGTCCGCGCGCCGCTATGTTCGCGTACTCGGCACTCACCTGCGCCGTAATATGGTGGCTGGCCGCGGGGCCACTACACCACCATCGTCTGGCGGAGGCCATTTCCCGGCATCCCATAGTCTGTGTAATGGCGTTCGACGGATTTCGGCCGGACTACATTTACCGCGGCCGCACGCCGACGCTGGAACGCCTGCGCAACGACGGCGTCCGAACCGAGTACATGACCAACGTCTTTCCGACCAAAACGTTCGTCAACTTCTTCTCCATGGCCACTGGCATGTACGCGCGCAAGCACGGCGTGCTCGGCAACAAGGTGTTCAACGAGAAGAACCAGTGCATCGGATACGGTTACGAAATGTTCCACTACAATGCGGCCATAACGCCGATTTGGGTAAGCAAGACGCACACGGTGACCGTAGTCGTCCCGCCGCTTCGGCTAAACTGTTGGCCGTAAAATTTATTTGGGCGCGTTAGGCCCGGTCAGCGCCGGGGACTAGGGAATAAACTGGCGAACGAGCGACGGTGACGAATTTCGTGACAACAGAAAACCATCGACACGTTCGCCCACCGAGCCAGACAGAGTGAACCAACGAACGAGTTCGCACGTCGAACGCAAATACAGACACGCGGAAGTTTCGCACTTAGGCACCTTCATTTTCTTATTCCGTCGAATTGTTGGCGCCAATGTTGTTCACTTCATGGAGGCGCCGGTGCGCACCTTCAAAACGACATCGGTACACCGCCTATAGTGAGTGCCACCTCCCTGACCAAAGCAAACATGAAAATGTGAAAAATAGCATCCTCAAAAGTAGGGCTGTGTTTAATACCGCAGTCGATATTAATTTGGTAGTGAAAATAGTAGAGTAAAAAATAGTTCAGCGTTCAATTTTCTACGCGAAACATCGAGGAAAAAAACATGATTTTCCGCATTTCTTAGTGGCAAAATCGATTTTTCAGCTGTCTGTATTTGCGTTTAATAACAATTTTCCCATTTCATTATCGTGCAAATTGACGAGGGACCAAGACTGGTTTTTAGGGAAGATTTGGGATATAATCCCCCAGCGCCAGAAAAAAAAAGGGTCAATATCAGACACAATTATTCGATTTCCTCAATTTTATGTCTATGAAATATTTTCATGAATATTTCAAAATGTGATTCTATCTTCCCCAGGAAGAAATCCTGCCCTGTGGGGGAATATTACACCTGTCAACTAGGAGTTACTTTGACCATACAGTACTGAACCTGTATAGCTCCGTAAGACCAATGCACTTTTTAATGTCAACACATGTTGGTGAAAAAGTAGGCAACCATAGAGTACCTTCTATATATTTTCGACGTTTTGCTCGAGTTTACCAATTTAGAATTCATCTAATAAAGACATCCCTTAAATTCACAAGGATAGCGTACATAAATTATTTACCGCTGACATGTCTAACCAGAAATCATTGTTCTTTACTGGTCCAGTACTATATAGTCAAGGAGTTGTCATGATACAAATATGCATCTGGGAACACGACTCGGAAAATTACACTTCGTAATAATAGTATTTAGACGGTAAAAAAAAAAAATTTTTTAAATGCTTTTTATTGAAGAGCTCTAAAAGCTACAAAATAAAACATTTATCTCCCAAACAGGGGTATTGTTATTTCTACCAGCTTGGGTGAGGCGTTTGTTTTCAAATGATTCAGTGAATCATACAAAGTGGTATAAAAATACAAGTCTCAGTTATCAGATTTTTTTATCATTAGAGTTAATGGAGACTGGAGAGTCGGAATTTTTCACTTTTCAATTTACATTTACCAAAAAATTAAGTACCCTAATTTATTTTGTAGATTATTGATGTAATGTCGAATTTAAGTTGAATATTTTATGAAAATAATATTAGCTTTTGATGTCCAAAAAAACTTCGTCATATTTAAAATAGCCTAAGTACCTGTCCAACTCGTAGCTTAGTTGATGTGTGTGACAAGTCTGAAGTAAATTAAGTAGGTAAAAAGATACCTTTTCAGAATTCATTGACATATTTTAGTATTTGATGAACGGAATATAAAATGAAATGCCAGCTTCTTTCAGCTTTTGTGAAAATTTTTCAAAACTTTCTTCACTTTCAATAACACATTCAATATTTTTATCAACTTCATCAAAAATGAAAACTGATGCTATTTTTAATCTAGTCAAGAATGAAATCTTTGTATGAAAACATCGTGAATATTATAAAGTATTAATATTGAAAAAGAAATGAAAAGCCGACTTTTTATTTTGTAGTTTCAGCTTTGCTAAATTTTCATATATTTTTCCTCACTATAATGATAACATCAAAAAATAAAGGAACACCCAGGGAGTACGAGCAATCTCGTTAATATTCAGTACAGATCAGAGCAATTCCTCACCCAAGTTGGTAAAAATAACAACAACCCCCAAACAGATGATAAAAATTATTTTTTCAATACTCACAATGTGGGGACAATACTCGTATGAGGTAATAGAGGCTTGCACCCCTCGACGACAGTCACCGCCCAAAGGCTGGCAATAATCGTCTCTATGACGATAAACAAAAATACACTGGTGCGTTTGTATGTTCGTACCTGTACGTACGTACAGGTAAGATACATTGCACGGGCTGAGATCAATTACCTGATAACGATCTTGGTGATGTCACGGCCTGGTACCAAACGCGCTGCGTCGTTTCTTATCACCTTGACAGAGGCAAGAAACGACATAACACATGACATAATTGTGTACAAGTACGTATGCATGTGTGTCTGTGTGCGTGTACCAAATCCTGTATATAAACTCTCAGAACAGGCTCAAAAATCGCTAGCGTTTGCCAAGGATTTGGCTCTCCCATACTTAACTGTATGAAGTGGCAGAACACGAAAAATACTGTCGAAGATCTTCTAGTTCAAATATCTCTCACGACAAGGTATTCCACAGTGGTGGCCTCGACGTGATTTTTTTGGCTACGTCATGGGTGTCTAGGTTCATTGCGCTAATTCTAAAACTAGGCGCAGTGCACTGGCGAGTTACTCGCTTGTGATACAAATATTTTTCACAGACCTAGACACCTTTGGCTGTCGAAGCAGAGGTCTGATTTTAAAAGTGGGAAATTAAACCCCCCCTTCCAAATATATTTGCCGGAAGGGAACCAAGAGAAGTACACCTGGAGGAACAAAGTTGCCCTCATCCGCCAACTCCTCCAGCTTTGACAAGAGACTCTGAAGTCTTTGAGACTCCGGAAAAACAAAAACAAATCCGGAGGCCAGAAGCCTTGCGTTTGGGAGCGGTCGTTAACCCGAATGAGACAACAGCTCGCACCCTCAGAAGTGGTCGTCTTTTGAACCAAGACTCCGACCCTTTGACCCCAGACTGACAACCGATGGAGTCTGGTGGAACCTTTGCCAGAAGTAACTCAAAAGAGAAACAGCAAATTACAATGCCTAACACCAACGGAAATGGAAATACGAAGAACCCGACATCAAACCAGCCTGGGACAGGTGGAAGTGGTCAGCCACAGCCGACCCCAGAAGTGCTTGCGCAGCTACTACAGCCGTTGCAGATGCAGACTCTGCAGAACCCTGCAATCCAAAGGCGGAGGATAGAGATTTGAGAAATTTTTGCCAAATGAGGTAGAACTCTGGTTGACTCTCTTCAAGGTCTTTTCAAAACAGAGAATCTACAGAATGACCAGAAGTATACACACATTTGCAGCAGCATGCCCGCAGAAATAATACACTGCATTCCGGATATTATGGAATGCCCTCTGGCAGAAGCAGACAAGTACAGTTGGTTCTGCAAGAAAATTTGCAATGTGTTTGGTAAGACCCAAAACCAGATAATAGATGATGTCATGGGTGGAATGAAGAGGGGAGATGATAAACCCTCCATCTTCATGGCCAAATTAAGACAAAAGGCCGATAATATCGTATCACCATCGGTCATTGGGAACCAGTTCTGCAAACAACTGCCCCAAAATGTTGTGCAGTGTGTGGCAGCTGTGGGTACCACAGTAATCAACAATTCCGAGGACCTAGACTTTTTGGCAAAGAGTGCCGATAGTGCGCTGGAACATTTGAGATCAGCATCCTCAATTTGTGCAGTATTGGCAGAGACCGGAGAACTAGCTCAGCTTAAAGCCCAAATAGCTCAGCTGACCACAGAAATAAAGAAGAACATCAACAATAATAACTCAAGAAATGGTAGAAGTAATAACCGCTCAAAAAGCAGGAGCAACAACAACAGAAATAATGACAGAAAATCCAGGTCCAGAGACCGAAAGAGCAATTCTACCAGGGGTCAGAGTCCAACTCCCCCTAGAAGAACATCATCCCCCAAACCCCAGTCTCAGAATTGGGATGATAAATCCTGCTCTTTCCACAATAGATTTGGCGTGGAGGCCACCAAGTGCAATAACAGATGCCAATGGTGGGGAAAAACGTACAATAAGCCGTCAAACTAGAAAGAGGAGTCGTCTATGCGGTTCAAGATCCCTTGAAAAAGTATTCACGCCACCTGTTCATCAAGGACAGGACTAACAGGAGACGTTACCTTATAGACTCAGGTGCAGACTTGAGCATTTTGCCAGTAAGTAAAAACCAAAAGGCATTTTCTCCAAAATACTACCTCAGAACTGTGAATGGTCAAAACCTTCCAGCTTATGGAATAGAATCCAGCAAAGTAAGCATCGATTTGCGAAGAGACATGACGTGGTCCTTCACAATTGCAGATGTTCCAACTCCGATCCTGGGTGCAGATTTTCTCGTGCACTACAGCCTGGTCATTGACCTCAAAAATGAAAAGATCATAGACAACAATACTGGTCTATGGGTGGAAGGCAAAACGCTAGCGTACCAACTGGACACCAACATATCCAGCTGCACTAAAGTCAGCGAACAATTCCTACGGTTTCTGTCAGACTATCCTGGAGTCACTCAACCATCAATTCACAGGCATCCGACCTATAAGCATGAAACCGTTCATTATATAGAAACTAAAGGACTGCCTTGCCATGCTAGAGCCCGCAGGCTACTGCCTGATAAACTCAAAGCAGCATGGGAATACTATGATCACATAATAGGGGAAGGTATATGCCACCCCTTGAAAAGCTCATGGAGTTCCCCGATCCACATGACCAAAAAAGCAAGTGGAGAGTGGCAAATCGTTGGAGACTACAGGGCCTTAAATGCCAAAACAGTTCCTGATCGCTACCCAGTCCCAAATATAATGGACTTCAACACGATTATGAAGGGTAAAACGATGTTCACAAAAATTGACATCAACTGGGCATTCCACCAAATTCCAATGGCTGAACAGGACATTCCAAAGACGGCGGTCATAACCCCCTTTGGTTTATTCGAATACCTTCAAATGCCTTTTGGACTCATGTAATTCCGCACAAACTTTCCAGAGATTCATCAATGGACTGTTTATGGATTTGCCATTTGCTTATGCATATTTGGATGACATATGCATTTGCTCAGAAGGCGGTGAGCAACAGCACGAGAAGAATGTAAAAGCCATTGTACAGCGTATACACGCTGCTGGACTTACCATCAATGTTGGAAAAAGTTTATACAAACAAACCAAAATTGACTTTCTCGGCTATCAAGTCTCAACCGAAGGCATTTCTCCTCTGAAGACCAAGTTAGAGCCCATATTGAAATTCCCAAAACCCTCAAATGTTGCAGAACTCAGACGATTCTTAGGGATGGTGAATTTCTACAGACGTTGCATTAAAAACACTGCAGCCGAACAAAGTAAGCAGTTTGCATTGATCAAAACAAATAAAAAGAAAGATAAGACTCCACTCAATTGGACAGAAGAAGCTGAAAAAGCCTTCGAAAATATAAAAGAAACACTGGCAAATGCAACTCTGCTTGCTCACCCAGAAAAAAGTCTGTCGTTATGTGTTGCAACTGACGCATCTGACTTTGCTATTGGTGCAACACTGTACCAAAAGGACAATGACAAGAAGTTACACTCGCTTTCTTCTCCAGAAAGCTATCAAAAACTGAAAAGAATTACAGCACATACGACAGGGAGTTACTGGGAATATTTGCTGCGTTGAAGCATTTCAGGCACCAATTAGAGGGTAGATGTTTCACTGTGTATACAGATCATAAACCCCTAACACCTGCCTTCATGCAAAAGACAGAACCAGCTTCCCCGAGAAGAGCTTGACAATTGGACTACATAGGACAGTTGACTACGGACATCCAGTATATAAGTGGAGAACTCAACACTCCAGCTGATGCTCTTAGTAGGACCGAAGCCATCTCGGCACCGTCTCAATTACCTTACGCTGAAATAGCTAAAGAACTGTTAAGGGATGCAGAATTGCAAGAACTGTTGTCAAACGATGACACAGCTCTCAAATTGAGACAAAGGAAAATCCCTGGTACTAATGTTTTACTAACATGCGACATTAGTACAAGCAAGAATAGGCCATTCCTGCTGACAAAGTATTGCAAATTGGCTTTCAGTAGTGTGCACAATCTATCGCACCCTGGACCAAAATGCACGGCTGCATTAGTAGCATCAAGATTTGTTTGGCCTCAAATGAAGTCCGACTGCAACAAATGGGCTCGCAGCTGCCTGAACTGCCAAGAGTCTAAAGTAGGAAGACACACTCGTTTGCCTCTCAAATCTTTCAAACAAACGGAGCGGTTCAAAACAATACAAATAGACTTGGTGGGTCCATTACCCCCATCCCAAGGACACAGATACCTGTTGACGATGATCGATAGAGCAACTCGATGGCAAGAGGCAGTTCCTCTCTATGAGATGACAGCTCCCACGGTAGCTGCCAGGTTATACGACACCTGGATTGCCCGCTATGGCATACCTGAAGTCATCATTATGGACCAGGGTCGCCAATTCAAAAGCTCGCTCTTTCAAGAGCTGTCTAAGAAGCTTGGTGCAGAACACAATCACACCACAGCTTACAATCCTCAAGCAAATGGTAAAGTTGAGCGATGGCACAGAGCTTTGAAAGCCTCCATCATGGCTTGTGACACCAAGAGATAGGTTGACATACTACCAACCATCCTCTTGGGCCTTCGATCTGCTCTTCAAACAGACACAGGTCACTCTGCGGCGCAATTAGCGCTAGGTGAAGAGCTACGCCTACCAGGGGACTTTTTCACCCACTTGAAAGAAATTAGCCCCAAAATGCTCGTCCAAAACATACGGACTGATACTAACAGCTTTTTGAAACAGGCAGCTCGTCATGGCCAACCAAAGATTTATGTCTCCAAACACATGGCCACAACATCTCATGTGTTTGTCAGAGACAAAAAAATAAGATCTTCATTGGAGAAACCATACGCAGGTCCTTATAAGGTTGTATCACGAGATGACAAGAATTTCATGATACTAATCGCAGGTGAAGAAAAAACGATTTCAATTGATAGATTGAAACCTGTGTACCTTATAAATGACGACAGAAAAATGCTCCAAAGAGCAACAAGGAAGATAACAGAAAAGAAAATTGAAGAAGAAAAACAGACCGCACAGTCCAATATCACACAACCACAAAAAGTTGAGGACAAACCAGTCGAAAAAGGTGATAAATCACAAAAATCACCAGTAGAAAAAACAAAAATAAAGAAACCGGTGAAGTTTAGTGATGAGATCGTTAAAATACACTACGATCCATCAGCCCTCTTATGCCCACAAAAAAGAGGCAGGCTCCTTGGCAGCAAAAAGTGAAAAAACCAGATTTCAACTTGAAAATCTGAGAGATTGGCAAGGAGAAACTAAAAATATTCACAAAAATTAATATCCGCTGCGAAATCTGCACACCCGCACAAAAATAAGCGAGAATCTGGGAATATTTATAACAAAAGAAATTCCGCAGATAAGCAAAGTAAAAATGCGTGCAAATAAAATACGACACAAATAAACAAACCCACGTGCGATATGGAAGAAAACATCGCAACGTGTTTCTATTGACAAATATTCAGATAACAAAATAGTCAATAGATCGTGACGTCACAAACGAAGAGTGCATTCCTTTGTGAGATACAAAATTTTAAAAAAACACGAAAATTCAAACACGCTTAACTCTGCTTGTACTTAACAGATTTTGACCGGAAAACTTTTCAGCGAAAGAATATTTGATGCACTATCCCTCAGAAAATGTCTGAAATGAGATAACGACTTGGAATAAAGCTGCGATTGAAAAATATTCTCGCAACGTTTTTTCACTCTCTTTTCTGCTGTTGACTGTAACATGCCCAATTTTCTACCATTTTTTCTTTCTTTCTTTCTCCAATATTTTCTGTTTTTCCTTCCTTGTTATGTCGTCCTCAACTAACACGCCATTCCCAACCCCAGAATTCCAATTCGTAGTTCCGCCTGTACCTCAGCCTGTAAAGACTAAGGAACAGATGGAACAAGAAAAGGAAATTGAAAGGATTGAGAATGAGTTGCTGATGGATACGACATTGGCTGCGGACATCGTTAAGATGATGTCCGCACTCCTTCCAGCCCTCATTTCACCCCCAAAGTTGCCGGAGAAGACACCGAGAGTGGAGAACCCACCCTCGGAGTCCTCAACCCAGATGGCATTGTATGTGAAGAGGCAACTCCCGGTGTAAGAGGTGCCTCAAACATGCCCTCCTCCCACCTTTGGTCTAGCCTACAGACCATCGGGGACTTCGAACTCCCTGATGTTCAACCGGCTAAAACCAAAAACCCCATCTGGTCCTCCACTTCCACACCTTCCAAAATCCTTACACTAGTCCGGCTCAACAAAATTGACCGCCCAGACGTAGGGGGCAACAGAGTCGAGAAACGTACCGGGCCCGATTTAACACTTGTAAGTTATCTTACGAGTGTGTGGGCGCTGCCGTAGGCTTGGCTCTAGCCAAGTGGGAGAAAGACCAGAGACAGCAGTAAGACTTGATAAGTCCCTCCAGGCACGCGACTTATCATTTTTGCGGCGCAAAAATGGGAGGGAGTAGCTATGGGGACAATACTTGTATGAGGTAATAGGGGCTCGCATCCCTCGATGACAGTTGCCACCCAAAGGCTGGCAATAATCGTCTCTATGACGTTAAACAAAAATACACTGGTGCGTTTCTATGTTCGTACCTGTACGTACGTACAGGTAAGATACATTGCACGGGCCGAGATCAATTACCTGATAATGATCTCGGTGATGTCACAGCCCAGTACCAAACAAGCTGCGTTGTTTCTTATCACCTCGACAAAGGCAAGAAACGACGTAACGCATGACATAATTACGTACATGTACGTATGCATGTGTGTCTGTGTGCATGTACCAAATCCTGTATATAAACTCTCAGAACCGGCTCAAAAATTGCCATTGTTCGCCGAGGATTTGGCTCTCCCATACTTATCTGTATGAAGTGGCAGAACACGCAAAATACTGTCGAAGACCTTCTAGTGTAAATATTTAATACCAAAAAGATAACTTTCCCTTTACAAACACACAAAAATTTTGCAATCTTCCAAACATTAAGAAATTGATGTCGTTGGGTATCAGGAAAATACATCATGTTGGAAGAAGTATATTTGTCACTATTGTGTACTGCATTTTGGTCTCAAATGCTTTCTATTATGTTTGAAAAATTGCAAAATTTTCATGTGTTTGTAAAGGGAAAGTTATATTTTTGCTATTAAATGTTGTTATATTATTGCCATTAAATGTTGTAAGTATTGAAAATATAATTTTTAACATCATCTGTTTGGAAAATAAATGTTTTATTTTGTGGCTTTTAGAGCTCCTCAATAAAAAGCATTTAAAAAAAAATTTTTTTAATGTTAATTTTATTTTTTACTTTTTAGTTAGTCATGAAATTTATTTATTTATTTATTTATTTGTCATTATAATCTGTTTCCAGCATGTTCTCTCAAGTTTCTAGTAGGTTGTAGAACTGAATTATTTCTTACCTATTGAAACAGCTACCTCCAGCTATTCAAGGCATACGTACATATTAATAAACACATTCTGGGTTATTTTGTAATTTGCCTACTTGAAACTATTGTAGGTATACCTGCAATACTAAACACATTTTTGTCTATTAGATAAGTTGCTTACTTGAAACTGTTGAAGGCATACAGATATTTGGTTTACAATGATGAGACCTCTACACTACTTCTAATCTCCTAATAACACAACATGAGACCATCAAGCATGACACGAAATAAGAAAGACACAATACTAATTTAAATAAAAAGCATCTAAAAAAAAGCAGTAAAATGAGGAAGAAAAATACTGCTTGTGGCAACATCCAGTTCTCATAACAAAATTACTTGAATATGAAGGATGTAATAAAAAGGTAGTGGACATTTTCTTGAGGTTTTCAAACTTTCCATTTATCGAGCCATACACAGCAACAAAGACTAGAGATATGCACAAAGGAACAGTCTAATGGAACATCTAGAAATGAACAACCCAAATAACCAAGGTTGTTAGAAGGAAGCCAAAATATTACCCCGAGTTTACCCGGGTCAAAGTGAACAATTTCTCCCAATGCCAGGATAAATAATTGAAACACAATACTATCATCAACCATTTTAAATTGTTATCAAAATAACGCTGTATTACCTAACCAAAATAGTTAGGATAATTTTTCTTCAACTATTTACCAGGGTAAAAAGTTACTCACCCAGGTAAAACAATCCCAATCATTTTGAATGGTAGGAGTATTTTGGTTGTTACCCAGGTGTTACCCAGGCATCATTTTGAACGCACTCCTGAATGTTTTGACTCCTAAGAAAACAGTAAGGAAGGAAAACCGGTTTTTTTCATTGCTGCAGTCAGTGTCACAGTATCTCAGTAGATCACATTTTGTATATTTTGTTGTCACAGTTGAAATCACTTTGTAAATGAGTACCATAACAAGAAAAATAACCCTAAAAAACCTTTAAAAAATTGAGGACATTGATTTTGAAACCAATAACCAAAATAAAAATATTTCATGCACCTAACTAATAACCAATTGCCAAAAACTTTTGAAACCATTATCTAACCAGAACAATAAACAGAAAGAATTGGTTTTCATTTGTTTTTCTAAAATACAGATATTATCCATTATTTTCTCAAAAATTACCAATTATTTCCTGGACAATCATCGATTATTGGAAATTTGACCTGGGGAAAATTTGTTTTATCTGTGTTACTATGAATTTTGTCTCAACCAATATACTATAATCATAACCAATAACCAGAAAAGTTGTTTTGGTAAACCAGAACAATAATCAGTTACCACAAAAGTACATTTTTAACCAATAAACGGTCACAAATATAGCTCTTTATTAGTTCCCAGTAACCAGTAACACCAAAAAAACATTATGTTTACAAGCCCTAATTAAGACCACTTTGATTGGGTTTAAAATGTAGAGGCTGGCAGGTACATATACTCAAAGCTTATCAACATTTCATGTCCCCATTAGACTGTAGGGTGAATGAAAGTCATATGGGGGTATCCTATCCAAAACTGAAAAAATAAAAAGATACAACTCTTCTTCTGTGTTCTTATTTGACCAAACATTGACGGGACAAACTGTCGTACGTTACCACAAAAATTCCACCAACGTATTAAAAAATAGACTCAATTTTAAAAGAGCGCTAAAAATTGGTTAAAGTATATCTGCTGCGATAAATCTGATAAATTGGTAATTATCCATTATTTCTAGCATTTAGGCCCATTCACCAATAGCCAGTAGTATAAGTGTTAAATAATATTTTTTGTCTCATTTTATCACATTTACTGATTTACTGGTTATTATAAATAGGTGCGATTCTTGTTGATAAATTTGATTAACATCAATTTTTTCTGTTCTTCATTTTAACAAATTTAAAATAATGAAATATAAATTCCTACAGCAAAGTAAAAATACGATAAATTTGTTGTTTTTAGTTATTTTTAGTTGTTTTGTATTATTTATTCTAATTATGATAAATGTTCTACAACTGATAACACGGCACAGATCTATACATCATTTACGATGTTAATATTTTAATTTCGTTAATAGGCCAAATTTTTTTCATGAAAAATAAAAAACACCCATCCCAAAATAACTGATACCATTGACAGAATTATGAAAAATATGAAGTTGAAATAACACAAAAAACTGAAAATAAGAATGTCAACCCACGTTCCAGACTAAAAGGAATTATTACGAAATGATTCTGAGAGTTGAAGAAAGTAATGAAAACGCTAGAAGTAAAAAACCTGAACATTATCAAAGACTCGAACACTATAATGTTATGAAAAATGGTGGTAGTGAAAAGCTAGAGGTGCCTCAGGGATTGTCCTTTTTTAGCTTTTTACATTTCGTAAATAAACATAATTACCAAATTTATCATATTTGGGTACCTTAATATAACTTACAAATTTTAATTGCAGAATTTGATACCTAATATCCTTTCAAAAATAAAAGACATATAAGAGTTATTTGGGGCAAATTTTTTTTTCGCAAATACCCATATCTACTCAGAGGAGGCATAAAAAAAGATCCTACCTGCAAAATTATTAAAGTAAGCGGACGGAAGGATTTTCTAGACGATCTCACTTATTTATACAATAAATCAGACCCTGGAGGATAAAACTCATTTAGTATGTCAAAATATCGATTCTGAGTAAATGGCGGATTTGTACATACGTACAGTAGAACCAGTAAAACAACTCAAAATTCGGAATTCGATTCGATTCGATTCAAGGTCAAAAGCTACATACTGCAAAAATAAAACAATGTTACACTGACACCTTCTCTTTTTTTTCAGACGATTTTTCACGAAAATGTATTTTGACACACTGTGGGTGGGTTTTTCCACGGTCGCATATGCAAAACGACACTTACAAGGCATTTTTGCGATGAAAATACAAATTCAGGCAACCTGTGGTAAAAGTCAAATCTGTAATTTATCATTGCTGCATACTGTTTTTTATGAGATGCAACGATAATATGATACCTTGATAGGCAACAAATAAAGAGTAGGTACCCAGTCTCCACCTTAGCAGTGGTAACATTCAAACCCAAGAAACTTGGGTGAACAGCCAATTCCTTCGCCAAAACGTTACGCAAACTTAAATTTCCACGTTGAATGAGTTGAACGTTCAAACTGGCACTAGCTTTTTTCTTCAGAAAGGTAACGCTGAACTTTTTTCACAGTTTTTACTTTTTATTTTTTTTTTCAACAATTAACTGACTTGGAAAAACATTTTGCGCATTTCAAAAGATGGAAAGCGACGTTGAGCGACCATCAGTAGGTATGTTATTTTGGAGGTTCATCCCCGATAAATTTATGAAATAAAAATTTAGTACCTATTATTGTGTCGAATATGTTGAAATTGGTCAAATGGTTCGACAATAGAAACTACGGGTACGTGGCATACGACGAAAATTCATTACACAAGACCAACCAGTCAAAAAGAAAATCGTGGTTACTACTATATAGTTGCGCTTCATTAAATCAGCGAGGTCTTTAAAAAATATTCGAAGAATTCCTGTCTTCGTGTGTGTGTTTTAGCGTACATTTTACAAAAAAAAATAACAGTTTTTTTTTTGTGCTCATTCTATCTAATTGAATTACGACAACGCAGAAATGGTTCAGTATTATCTTTATTTATGACAAAAAAACGATTAACATATGTCAAATTTCGTCGCTTCTTTTCTGACGATAAAGTCTAGCAGAAAACTGCAAACAATACGGCTTTGAAAACCTAAAAAACATTTCGGGAGAAAGACGTAAGTTAATTTAAATTCTAAGGGCAGAACATGTTCCAAGGTATAGCAGAAACGAGAGCGACAAAAACAGGTGCCAAAAGAGTCAAGTGCAATCGATTGTTTTTTGTTTTTTTTTTATTCAGTATCCGAGATAGTTTATCCGTCAACGTATATAGGGTTCATTGAAAAAAGAAAGATAATTATATTATTCTATAAGGATAATGAAGGAATTAGTCATTTCGAAGAGAACTGAACGATTAGGAGACGAAATTAATAAAAGAATAAATGACCAACTTGGCTATTATGATATTGAATTGCAAGGATACATATATGGGGAATCGTATTTTTCTCTGAATTATTTCAGGATAAAAAATATTTTTTCGTCGATTAATGGACTCGCATTTAAGTAAGATCGATGTAGTAGTAGGGGTTGATAATACAGACATACTGGGAATGAAGAGGGTGAACATGCGAATTCACGAGACTCATCCGGAACATTTGAGCTAGAGACTGATTGTGAATAATTTTTAATTTGCATATTAAACAGATTACTAGTCGTTTGTATCGTAGGGAAGCGAAAAAATCAAGGATCTGCTTGTTTCAAGGCCTATTTTTGAGTTGAAAAGCTGATCGTAAAGGTTTCCGCCACTGGGGTTGGAACCTGGAACGTTTATATGAGATCGAGTAGGAAAAATCAGCAATCTTATCCATGTGGCCACAGTTGCTGTTAACTTGCTCTCTAGTTGATTCAGGTTGATGTGTTTGTGATTATACGCATTCCCTCCAGCACTCCCCCAGTTTGTTCTAACTGAATAGATGATACATCAACTGTGGTTGTTGGGAATGATATAGAGGGAGCAAAGTGAGATGATATGCGAAGTATAAAGGAGCTTAGAGTGTATTGTTATACCCACTTCGATGTTGCCCAGTTGCATCAACCCATCTTTAACAATTTGTACACACAAGTGAAGCCAACTAGTTATCAACCAAGTGCAACAGTAAATTATCTTTATTGATTTAGGGACTTGAGGTAGGGTTACATATAGTGTACTTTACTTCATTACCACGCCAACAGATGGTACGGATTTATTTAACTCCTTTTCTGATTTAACATAGGCATTTAGGCAGATCATGCACACTATTCGTGCACAGAGACCTGTTTAATTTTTTGGTTAGCCCACTTATGTGGTAAATGATATTTGTTCTTCAAAGTTAAAAGTCACCAGTATATACGTTCTGCTGCCACTGTGGTATGAACCTGGCACACCTACATAAGATCAAATAGAAAAAATCAGCAATCTTACGCACGTGGCTATGGCTGCTACATACTAACTCTCTGAATTCAGGTTGATATGTTTATGATCATATACATTCCCTAAGTAATAAATATAGGTAAGGTCTCGTTCAATCTAGTTAAATAGGTCATTTGTCTGTAAACTATTCAGTCTGTAAGAACCCTGTTTGATTCCTAGCTGATTCCTACAAATGGTAACTCTCTAAGGGTGATTTGAAAGCAAAGTCAATAGGTTACAACCTATCAGTGAACAATTCAGATCTGATTCAAGACCAGAATTATGAGCCTATTAATCAGTCAGAAAACGAGCAGTAGGTACTAAAATAGATGTGTTCGTTTAATTGACTAAACTATAATAATTTACGTCTGGTGACGAATGGTGTAGATAAGGAAAGTGAATTGTCAAATTTGGTAGTTCAGCCTGCAGGACACCAAACAACACCAATCACAAACGAACGATTCAGAAACTGTTATAAATTAATCAAATGGAGTCAGAAATTATAACGGATACTTCTGATCCACAAAGGCAAAATTTAAACAATTTAAGAAATAGACGCACTTCTTCGAATATCGTATAGACTGTCCTAAGAATAAGCACCTCAAAAAATTTAAATTTAATCTTTTGTTTTACAGATACTCAATGAAATGAGCGGTGACGGCAGACACAGCGGAGTCATGATGTGGGCGGGCGAGCAATTTGAATACCGCAACGTGACGCCGACATTTTCCGAGCCCTACAAAGAGAAGACACCGTGGAACGACCGCGTGGACAGGGTCGTCGAATGGCTAACGCACGACAGAACCCCTGCGAATCTGGTGTACATGTATTTCGAGCAACCTGATTCCGCTAGCCACAAATTCGGCACCGACTCCAAGAACGTGACCTACCAGCTGAAGCGAATCGACCTCATTATCGAATACTTCCTGAAGAAGTTGTCTCAACATGAGCTGTACAGCAAGGTGAATCTGATTATACTCAGCGATCACGGCATGGCAAACATCGACTCGGAACACGTTATTGACATGGACACAATTCTCGATCCCACAAGCTACAACGTATGCGGTGGATCTCCTGTGTTGCAACTTCAACTCAAAAAAGGTACGATTACGTTGTCTTATGTACGAGAAATTATGTCTACGATAAGAATCAGAAGTAGTCGCAGGTAAGAAAGAAAAGTGACCAAAAAAAAAAATGAAAAAAATATAAACCGAAAAAATTGATCAAACCGGAAAACGACGACAATATACAAAACTTGAATACATCATAAAAGATATCACATAGTGTCAATCGTGAAAAAAGAGATCAATAGAGAGTATATTGTGTACAGAGCGAGATTATACCAACTCAGTGCCTCATCTTTAATGCACTAGAACAATCCCCTCTTACCATCATATACATATAGGAACAAATTGGACTAGTTTTGTAATTAGATAAGAAAATTTTAGAATAATTCAATAAATATGAGAATATGCCTCACTGCGAATGAACAACTAATGCTTCAAACGAGAAAACTTCATACATCATTAGAGCTAAAATTCAAAAGCGGAGATAAGTTACCATCACACTATGAAGAATAACGGAGCGACAGTAAACGAACGTATTGACATTACTGTCACAATTATCGAAAATCTATTTGATGACAAGAAATCAAGCGGAGGATAATCACACAAATTTAATGGAAAGAATGACTCGATACAACAAATTCTCGAATTAATGCTTTTTTTGAAAGCAAATACTACAAGTATCTTCGCTAATTTTTTCTTCAACTGTTATGGTGGTATTTTACTCCTTGAATGTGCCACCACAATTTTTTTATTCCAGAACCCACAACTTTCTTCATTATGATAACTTTTCCTACCACTAAAATTAATGTATAAAGATGTTTTCCAAAAACATTAACACCACGTCTCATTTCATTCAGAGAAAAAAATATAATTTTTTATTAAAATTAATCATTAGGATTGGAGAAAATCACGAAACTGTAAATGATGAAACTCATGGGAATTTTTCCAAATACTTTTTTTTTTATACTCCAGAAATTTTTCTCAAAAAATAAAGTGTACCAACAGAGGTTTACCAAAAAAAAATTAATCTAAAGAAAATGCTATTTCGAAAAATACTAGCAAGAATTTCTTGAAAATTAAGTTAAAACAAAAGGTGATGGCAAATTTGAGCCTTGAACAAAATAAATTTTCCAACAAAATTTATCTTCCACTCACTGTACTCCAACGCACGATCTCTAAATTTTACCATTATATGCATTCAACAACTTACTAACCAATGACTACATTCGAAGATTACAGTGAAAAACACAATATTAATAAACTTAGCAGCTTCAAAGCGAGAATAGGTGTCATTAAAAAGATCACCGCCCGTTGCAAGCCATGTTCTATCAAATTAACAATAAACGTATTCTGTTTTTCACCAGGATACGAAGATGAGGGATACAAAAATTTAACCAGGGCACGCAACAAAATGAAAACATTCGAAGTATACAAAAAACACGAAATCCCCGAACGCTGGTACTACCAAGGTACGAAAAGGGTGACGGACCTCCTTCTCGTTGCCAACTTGCCCTATGCCTTCAACGACGAAAAAAATAAAGGTAAGACCCATCAAATGCTTATTACATTCGTGTAATCCAGCATTATAATATTTTTAATATAAATCAAATTTAAAAAATATTTTCGCATAGCTGACCACGGGTACGATAACGCTGAACCGCTGATGCACGCGTTCTTCACCGCCATTGGTCCTTTATTCAAAGAAAAATACTGGATAAAGGAGCTACAAAATATCGATATTTACGCTTTGATCGCGTATATCATGCAAATGGATACTTCAAAACTCCTGGTAAAACCGGATGCGGTACTAACCAACATAATGTCAATATTAAAAGCCAACGTGTGGGAAGACTTCAAAAACCGCAACAAACAAAAGATCCTCAAGTACTTCGTGCCCAAACGTACAAGAAATCACAAACACACTAATCAAGCGGTATTCACATAAAAACATTAGGCGTAAATACAATGAAAATATTAACGATGTGCTCCTATTTTTTTGCTAAGTTATCTGAGTTTCGACATCGATATGTGTGTGAAAGGGAGAAGAGTAAACGTTAATCTATTATTCGTGTTTACCAATTTGAATTTTCCGATCATACGTGAAAACACCAATCATTTTTGTCTGACAAGTACTTAACCACTACACTATATTAATTCATTATTTAAGGATCATAGAAACGAAACAATGTTAATCATTTCTTTCAAACCCTCATAAATACATTTTTTCAATTTTTAAATTTTGTTTCACTGAATATCACTACAATAAACGTACAAGCCGTTAATTATTTCACGAAATTATTTTGCCAGTTATTCCTTCATATTCAATACGCATACGCCACTACCCACACAGCCACACATAAAACATGGTAAAAAAATTTTTTCCTTACTCTCCGCCGAAACAACGAATTTTAGGGTTACCTATATAGGTATGCCAATGAAAATCCGAGGCTAGGACAAGCCAAGGCGCCACAGAGCGGCGTTTCAGGGCTTATAGTAAATAACAATGCAGTCACAAGAAAAATAGCAAGAAACAAAATTTATAATCAGCAGAAAAATTAAGCATTGTATAGTCTTAAAGTATTTCTTCAATAAGTTATCAATTTATTTTATCTTTACTGAAAAAGGCGAGAAACATAGTACACGTTTTTCTTTAGAACAAGGGACCAATACAATTAATAGAATCCGGAGGATTTTCAAAAAATCTCCATCAAACTTTTTTTTTTTCTTTAAGACAAAAAAAAAGTTTTTACAGCAATTTTGTAATTTTACCTTCACAAAAAAATCCTTTTTTAGGTTCGTACGAAATTGGAAATAAAAATACATCAAAAATGAATGGTTAGAGTAGCTGAATAAATATGGTCAACTTTTTTTTTTGGTTGTCAAACAATTACGCACAAATGGATAAAAAACTTGATAATTGCGCTTAAAGTCAATTTTTTTCACCATATAGTTCCACACAGATGTTTCCTTGGCCATATTACAGTTCCACGCCAAAGATTTTTTTTTTAAGCATGACTGTTCCCAAAGGCGTATAGAGCTCGGTCCCAAGGTGATCTATTTATTAATATTGCTGTTATGGAATGACCTGCGGGTGGTGGTAGGTACGTTTTTCATTTCATAACTTAAGGAAAAGTTTGGCACCAAAAACTTAAATTCATATACCTGTATTACATAATATTATATATATACATATAAAAAAACCAATTTCTGGTTACCACTGTACAGGTGGCAATTTTTGTCCATTAGTCACAAAATTTGAAACAAACATTAATAGTATGCGAAGGACTTGACCGACTGATTTTAGTATGGATTGGCCTTTTGGTACTTCTGGTATCGCTATTTTTTTTTTTTTTTTTGCTATAAAATTCTTAATTTTAGATCAATAACTACGAAATTCGGAACAAAAATTTATTTTTATCTATTATAACTTGACATTGATTTTGGTGTAGATTGGCCAATGATACTTTTCGAAACACAATTTTTTTATTTTAGCTACAAAATGCCTAATTTTGGACCAACTGGAAAGTAATTTGGAACAAATATTTATTATGACGTATTCTAACATGTTTCTAATTTTGGCGCAGAATGAGTTCAAATATTTTTGCGTGGAACTGTACTACTTTACTGAGCTCGGCCACACAGAACAGCAATATTGTGAATTTTCAATTGGTGCAGAACTTTCCTATGCACAAATCACTTTCTCCCAATTCTCGTGGAGCTGTTATAACCCCTTTTTTTTTTCATGTAAAAGTATATGTAAACTATTACCGAGATTTATTAAGGCATTTTTCAACAAAACCAAAATAAAAATAGAATATTCATGAAACAATCATACAAGGATTTCCTAACACATAATTCCTTTGGCAAAAAATTGACTTTTAACTGTTTATCCAGGATCGGCGATAGAATTAAACAAAGGCAAAAAAGTGATAATCACTTTTTATAGTGTCGTAGTACGTGTTATTTTATGGCAATTTCGAACAATTCATAGAAACCTTTGTACACCCGTACTTTCTACAGAAGCGTGCTATGGTGATAGCATTAAATTCATGAGGTTTCAAGGATGCACGACAATTAGCACATAATTCCTTCAAAAAATTTAAAAACCACTTACTTCCGCGAAATGGTCGTCACACGAACTCGTCGTTGCCCGCTCACATGTTGGTAATTCGTTATGAACTGAATACAACCTTGACCTCCTTGAGGAATAGGTGCTCCGTGCTACATAATAAAAACATTCGATAATGAAGTAACACAACAAAACCTCTTAGTCTTTATTAAAGGGACTGGTATTGCCCTCAAAACCTACCTGATTTACGACTTCGAAGAAGAACGCACACGTTGAACTCGGTATGAGAGAACAGAATTTCCATTGACACGTCGATCCAAGTCCTAATTCGGTGTCTGACACACAAGGTCCTTTGGTGTTCAACGACACACCATTAGCAATAGCGCCCATCACTGCGACACATTTCCAAAATATAAAAAATCCTATCATCAAATTTTGGTTCGATGCAAACACGTCAAACATTACCTTTCAGTTCACGCGAAGTTTTCACTTCTAAATTAGCAAGAAATGCCATTTTCAAATCGTTCTTGCTGTCCTTGGACAATACACGTTGAAATGATTGCTTGAAAAGAGACGAGTTGAACGAATCGCCCATTACCATAAGACCGCTGCAAAAATAACCAGTATGAGTCACCATAATTAAAAAACATTTGTGTCTAAAAATGAATAATTACAAATAAAAACATTATAACTGAATTTTGTTATTATCTTTTAAATGACTGATTTTTACATGGACCTCATATTGTCAAATAACTGTAGATTATTTGCTGTCGAAAGGTGAGAAGTGATCACAATTAAATCACCAAAAGTCTACAAACAAGCAATTCCTAATCACTTGCAAACGTGGAATACACAATCATTTTAGATCGAGAATGCACCGAATTTACAATTTTGAGACAGTAAGAGGCGCAACAGACCTCTACGATTAAGCTATTTAAAATAACTGTTCAACATACCCAGTACTGTTAACGCAGCTCCTCATTTCCATTAAACCAGTTTGATCTAAAGCACAAGAATAAATATCAATAGTGTGGCCATTGGTGGCCGCTCTTAAAGCTAAGGCATCGTAATGCTTTATCGCTTTTTTCATGTATTTAGCATTATCTTTATGAATATCGTGATGCGACCGAATGGGTTCTTTGAGATCGTCGTTAACAACTTGCCCAGGGCCTTGAGAGCACGGTCCGCCGATAAACATCATGATCCTACCACCAGCGTTAGGATAAGTGCACTAGAATACAGAGGAAGTCTTAATTATAACGACGGAGGGTACGGCCAACATTGATTAAAACGACGTTTACCTCTAAAAGGCCAACAGCAATGGATAAAGCAACTCCGGTGGAACGGAGAGCTCGTTTACCCTGATGAACAGGCCATGGGTCTCTTTGTAATTCGCCCAAAATGTCCGTTATATTGATATCACACATTTGAACAGGCTGCAGAAATCTACAATGCGACACAAAATTTGTGTAACTAAACGGTAGAAAGGCTATTAAAAATATCTAATTCAGCAAATATTAGCTCACTTATTCATAGGAACGTTCGCGGCCGGCATATTATTCGGTCGCATCTGAGCTTGTTTATTTGGACCCACACCAGCAGCTTGTCCTATTCCCAACATCTCTTGAACTTTTTTCGCAGTATAATCTTTATTACCTTGGAAAACATAACTCTTCGAGATCCCATCACATCCCAGTTCGTGAACCTGGAACCAGATAGATGATTAATATCGATACAGTTTCAAAATACTCATTATATTATACTTTGAAAAAACGCACCATAACCATTCTATCAAAAGTAATCAATCCAATAACAGCATTTGGCGGAAGTAAACTCAACGACGTTTGTAATGAATCTTTCAAATTACCCAGCTCTTCCTCGTCAAGACATTTATCAACCACTAATAGAAAAATTGGTGGTAAACACTGGGAACGCTGCGAACAATTATTTTCTTAATTAAAATAACATCCTTAATCAATTAGCACGATGAAAAAATAATAGTTGACCTACCAAAATTGTGTACTCTATGGTAGAAAATGCAGGAATTAATTCAGCAGGCTGATGCTGCTCTGATATGGCAGCGTATTGAGGCGGAAACTAAATGAGAAGTAATAACTTAATAACTAATTACCTTGCAACACCAATATCAGAAATGTACATCAGAACTGCAAAATCACTTACTGCATTGCGTTGGTAACAAAAATTGCACACCCATAATTTGGCCCGATAATCGACCTGACAATATGGATTCAAGATGGCTCGACATACTGCACGACTACAAAATACTGGTTCGTATTGTATGGGGGGTAGATCTAGTGGCAAACGAAATTGTTTTTACAATACTGATAGGAACTGCACAGCGAAATACAAACATACAACACATACCTGGTCTTTCCTTCAGTGGCTGATATAGTGCCCCTATAGGTACAACTAATCTTGTTGCTTCTACCTTACTCGATGGCCAAACATTCCAAGTCAGACGAATACCATCTCGATCTTCGCTTTGTTGAATGAATTCTTCAAACGTATTCATATTCGTTACCATCAACTAATACTAAACAAACAAATCAATGAATACAAGAAATTTCGTAATATTCGAGAGGAAATTAATAGTGAAATACACGTTTAAAGCCGATTGACAAAACAAATCAGCGGTGAGACGGTTAGGTTATGAGTTGGAAGTTTTATAAAACATACCATTTTCAAACGATAATAACACTAAGTTCGAGCCCTACTGAATTTACATGGTCAATAAACTTACCAGAATTAGTTTAATATCTGTAATATGGACTCATTTTAAAATAAAATACACTAACTAATTAATATTAAAATAACAATTTATATTTAAGTGAAGGAGCACGAATCAACAACGATGATACACGTCACTCTACTGACTACTATCAGAAAGTTTTTATCACAGCTTTTCAGTGTTCAGGGTTGGGCTTCGAAGATATATACATGATAAAGACGACACGGAACAGTTATAACCTTCGATTATATACATAATGGCCTGCGCATATTGATAAAATTAACATTGGCTTATATGGAGACACCATGAAGGCGTACATTTCATTCAAAAGTTTTGTTTTTTCAGAATTTATTGAATATCATGTCAATTGATTAAATAATTTGGAGGATTTGCATTGTAATTTTACAAAATGAAAGTGTTTTTAAAATTAAATAGCGTCATTTATTCCTTTTTAATATTCGTAGATGAATTCTCTTTGAAACATTATTTTCATTCATATCTTCCAAGTCCATTTTAAAATGTACGATTATAGATTGAAAGTCACCAATCGTATTCGACAGACATAAGAATGAATAAAAGATGATCAGCCGAAAGCTGGTAAATGAACAAGGGAGTTAAAATCTAATTACACAGAAGCACGCACAAAACATCACTAATGAAAGAATCCTAATTAATTTAACAGTGACGAATAGAAAAAAATTTGTAGGTGAATTTTCAATTCATCGCTGAATTCTGATTAATTTAAGGGCAAATCGAAGAGAATTTGTAGATGAATTCTCCTCGATTCGTCGCTGAATCCTAATTAATTTAACGGCGAATCAAAGAGAATTTGTAAGTGAATTTTCTTTGATTTGTTGCTGAACCAATTTAACGGAGACGAATCAAAGAGAATTCATGTCACTGAAACCTGATTAATTTAACAGCGAATCGAACAAAATTCATAGGTGAATTCTCTTTGATTTGTCGCTGAATCCTAATTAATTTAACGGTGACAAAATGAAAAGAATTCATAGGTTAATTCTATTCAATTTGTTGCTGAATCCTGATTAATAACAATTTATATTCACTAACTGTTAATATATAAACCCAAATTTATGACTGTTGATCTTCAAAGTATTTTAGCCATAACTAAATTTATTTTAAACAAGAAAACCTGGTTAAAAATACGTTCAATTTGAGAATTCTGATTTTTTAATATTGTGAAAAGTACAGTTTGATAAGGGAAAAAACTTTTGAATGAAATGTACATTTCATTTGGTTGCCTTCAACATTTTATCAGTATGTGTAGTCCATTATGTATATGGTCGAAGGTCCAGAGTATAGATGCTGCATGCTTGCGTACAAATTCCCCCGACTGAACATTCCAACCAATCAGAATCAAAAATCGGTGTAAAAGTGCGGTACTTTGTACACCAGTGTTTAGAAAAAAATGAACGTTGCGAGATTTTCCTTCAATCAGATATTTAATTGGAAGTACATGTATTTGTAATCGCACTTTCTATAGGTTGGACACCAAAACTGCCCATGTGTCATCTCCATCAGGACACAGACATGTGGACTAAAAACAAAGTAGACTAAAGACAATGTGGACTAAAAGCAATGTCAACTAAAAACAAAGTAGATGAAAATACTGGTTTTACAGATTTAAAATCAGTTATACCAACAGCTCCAAAATATAGGCACAAAAATTATTTTTCCAGATTGCTCTCCAAATGGGAAAAAAATTAATATTCAAGTACTTCAGCCTAAAAAAAAGTCTCAGTAGCAGACAATTACAGTTGCCAGGTGATGAATGTCCACCTATCATGTTACCAATCAAACTTAATTCAGTCCAAATTGAATTGGAAGTTGATTGTGTCAGTCATAAAACATTAATTACTTGCTTGCTGTTCAACAGTTTATGTACCATTTTTTCACATTTTTCATTTTTGGGTATGTTGAGACAAATTGTGCTGATAACAGTAACAAAATTACAATTTGATCATTTTCGTTAAGAAATTGGATTCCAATTGTGATGAGCATGATCTTATATGATGATAGTAGTCCAAAATAATACTCAGTGCAAAATTTTTTTCATCGCTGCTTGATATACAACTTCGTAATGCTGGTCTAAAAATGTCTCATTGTGCCCCACTCAAATAATTCCACCACAATAATTTAAAAACAAAGATTTTCTGTAAATATGATTGTAAATTGTCAAAATACAGTATTTTGTTCATTCAGCATGATAATTTCTTCTATTTTTGTTTTTATCATATTTATTTTAACTGTCTCAAAGTGCCCCAATTTTTTTTTTTCTATACTGTGAAAAGCTGCCCCATCAAATTTTCAATGGGGCAGCTTCTCACAAATTTTTCAAATTGGAATTAGGTCTTTTGAAAGCTTACCCAAGTACCTACTAATTGCCTCATAGTTTAACTCGATAAGTATAACAGGGAAGCTGCTATGGGCTTTCAAAAAAAAAAAAAAACAGTCTCAAACTGCCCCATCTTCCCCTACATTAGATATTTGCCTCGCATTTTTACACCAACCTGTCGATGAAGAAACTTCAAAAATGCTTACAATCAATACCCATTGTGGTTTTTATCACCCGAAGTGTCTCATGTTTGGAGACAGCTCTTTTCCAGCAATTTTGCAGAAATACATTGAATCAATTTTACAAGATGCAAGTTGCTGCATCATTTATGATGATATTATCATTACAGTGAAAGATGCAAAAACTCATCTGTAAAAGCTGGAAGAGATTCTGAAGATTTTGTGTGCTAATGGTCTTCACCTCAATTTCAAAAAATGTCATTTCTTGCAGAAAGAAGTTAAATTTTTGGGCTACAAATTCAACTCTTCGGTTATATATAAAACCAAGGAGAAAGTTGAAGCAATTGAGAAGTACAATATTCCTGAGAATGTTAAGAAAGTTTGATCATTCCTGGGTCTTGTCACATTCTACACTAAATTTTTCCTTAATTTAGCAACTATTGCAAAACCATAGTACAACCTTAAGCAGAAAAATTCAGTTTTCAATTGATCCAGGATGTGTGACAAATGTTTCAACATGATCAAAAAAGAACTTTCCTCAGATTTTTCCTTCACCAGTGCAAAGTTTCACAATTTCCCTAATTTGTGTGGCATCAAACAGATTACTTGCAGACCTTTTAACCCAGTGACAAATGGTCAAGCTGAATATTACGTATCTACTATTAAAAATGGCTTACATTCCTTATGCAATACTCCTGGTTCTTTGCAGCACAAGCTGAACAGATTTCTCTTCACATTCCACAGAGCTCCTCACACCACAACAAGGGAATGATCTACAAAACTGTTCCTTGCTGTGACATTCGATCAAACTTGGACATACTTTGTTCAAATCTTCGAGACAAAGTATTCTCATCTACCAGTAAGAATACTTTGGGTTCACCATCTTTTAATTTCTCAGTTAGTAAAATCATCGCTGTTTATAACTATAGATTGCCAAATAATAAATGGGAGCTTGGAAAAATCATTAACCAAGATGGAGTACGACACTATATGATTTCAGTTGATGGTAACCTCTGGTGCCACCAAATCAGTCAAATTTGAAAGGTTAATCAACAAATCACACCACTGTTTCCAGCAACAACTTACTCTATTTTCAAACCTACAACTGACTGTGCTGCAGTTCCTGAGCACCATCAGAGTCCAACTTCAATTCCTGACCCTGTTGAAAATTCATGAATTCCTGTGCCTACTGAAAATGGTAGTTATACATCGGAGCAATCATCTGCAGCTGAAACTTCAGTTCCAGTTCCTCTACAAACATCTACTCGTGACAAAAGCCACCAAGTCAGTTTGATTGGTGATTTCTGTTTTCTCTTTTTTTTTTTGCACACTCCCTCATTTTGTTTCTCATTCTGCTTATTTGCTTAAATAATTAAACTTTTGTATTTTATTTTATTATTATATAATTTTGTAATTTTTTTTTCATAGGCAGGAAGAGTGTTACATATAATTTGAGAATTGGCAATATTGCCAATACTTCATTTTTTGTATTATTATGATTTTTTAGTCAGTCAATTTTATGAATACGAACTTGTGTGTTATTCAGAATACAGCTGAATTTTATTTTGTACACGTTTGCTTAATTTCTGCCATGTCTTTAATTTTACACCAAGCACATAACAGTGCTTGATGGAGAATCTGACATACTCATCACTTTAAGTTTGGTAAATTTACGGAATGTGGAAGCTCTCAACAATCCTGTCAAATTGCAGTATGTGATGACGAATGCTTTTTTGCATGCCACTCATGTTGGTGAAATGTATATTTGTGTTATGAATCCAGAATACAATCAAATCATCATTAAATTGTCAGAGTTCCATTATGTTCCTGATGCCAACTTAAGATATATTATCTGGCATTAAAGTCACAGAAAAGGGCATACTTGGTATCAACCAACAACTCGACATATCAAATATTTATTTATATGACACATATGTAATTTTTTTTACAGCTGTATGTTCCAACAGTATTTTTAAAGTCAATTATGAAGTTTGCTCTGAGGATAATTTTGACGAATAAACAATAAACAATGAAAATAATATTAAAAACAAACTTTTAAAACATAAGTTTTTTTTTTGGCTTTAGCTTCATGGAAATAAAAATTAAGGTTGGCTAAAGTATTGGTATATTTTAAAATTAATTTTAAGACCAATAACGGAAATGTAATGGAAACCAAATCATGAATTGATTCTGTTTCCATTTCTCAATTGATAAATTTTTGATTCCTGAGAAAAAATTAAAAAAAATATCAAAAAAATATAAATATATCGATATTTGAACAAGATTTAAAGCAAACAAAATTTTTTTTATGGAAATGGAACTCGAAGTGGAAACTGAATGAAAATTTTTTGTAAAATCAAGAAATAATTGAGATGGAAACCAAAATGATGGAAATGGAAACAAAAAACAACTAACACTATGATAAATTTTATAAACTGAACAAAAGGAAACAAAATAAAAAAATGAAGTATTTCTCAATCCCTTGAAACAAACATCATAATATTGGGGGAAAATGCAGGGATGGGTTATTTCATCAAACATCAGAGAGAGGAAGCTGATACCAAAACTGGTATTTCTCTCTTCCTAATATTCGCGTTTGTTTGTGATTTGTATGGAGCCCTTTCCTGCATATTTTTTGGTACCTCCTGTGTGTTTCACCCTGTTTATCTTGTTGAGCAATCAATATGTAGTAATATACAAAGTATTTAATACTCTGTGAGTGGAATAGCGCTCCTACTCCTAACCTGTATTAACTCTGTTCTTTTTGATCATTTACTGTGAAAAATTGTGACATCGACAACTGTTTCAAAGTTGTCAGAACTTTTCACAATCACATCAAACGGTCAAAAAGAACAGGATTATTACAACTGCATAATAAACTTTGAGGATATATATATGATGGAGACGACACATGGGCAGTTTTGATGTCCAACCTATACAAAGCACGTCTACAAACAGGTGTACTTCCAACTAAATATCTGATTGGAGGAAAATCTCACAACATTTTTTTATAAACATTGGCGTACAAAGTACCTCATTTTTACACCGACTTTCAATTCTGATTGGTTGGGGTGTTCGATCTGGGGTACTTCGTCCACTAGCACGCGGCATCTATAGTCTAGACACTCCAACCCTTTGACTATATAGCTTATGGACTGCTAGAACTGATAAAATCTTGAAGCCAAACACTGCAGGCGTTACTTTTTGAAAAAGGTATTTTGTGTGAAAATTGAATTTGTATTAGGTAGAATATCATGTATTTTATATTTAGACCTAATTATTTCATTCCGTAATTATTACTTTTTTTTATACAGAAAGTTTTAATGCAAATGGGATTAAATGTTATTACTGTCGATGGAAAACTAATCAAAGAATTACGTACTTATATACAGGTAGAATAAGGAAAATATTGATAATTTCCTTATTCTTATCTTAATATTATACTATACAGTTAACTATATAATAGTTTATGAGGATGCACCAATTACACCTACAAAATCCAATTTATTACAAGCTTCTTCAAAATCATTAAGAGATTGCAACAAATCTGTTGGTAAGTTATTGCCATTAGATGCTTCTAGACCATTAGATAGTGGATATATACTCATCTCTTCTGTTAAGTCAAGTTTTGATGCACTTAAAGTATCAGTGGAATGAAGTTCTAGTAAAGTATTACATATTTATGTCATTAATTATTCTATAAACTTACAAATAATGCCATTTTATCATGTGTCAATGGCAAAGTAGAATAATAATAAAATTAATTATCTACAAATATAATTTTAATTACTAAATTAACGAAATATAAAAATTAATTTTTTTCTAGCCAGAATTGGAAATTTGGAATCACTATCACTTATCACCAAAGGTCATTTTTTGTAAAAAGAACGCCTGTTAACAGTGGCTTCAGCGGTCTTCCATTTAACCCTATGTATTTCTTATCAGTTCTAACAGTCCGTAAGCTATATAGTCAAAGCTCCAACCCCATGTTAAGACTGTTCTGTGTCGTCTCCATTATATATATATATATATATCCTCGAAGATAATAAATTATCAGATTCATCTATCACAATTATCCAATTCAGAAGAAAGATTCAAGATTGCTATTACTTCTGTCTTCAGTTTCCATTAATCCACATACTGTGTTGATAAAAATATAATTATTAAATGATGATTGATGAATTTAACCGGTTTTCTAGTTTTCTATTCCATAATCCAGATGTACTCATTTGTACTCATTCTCAGATTCTATTTTATATGGTCCGTTCCAAAAGAAAAGGTAATAACTAATAATTTTCGAAGATGCAAAGAAGAGGCCTTGAATCAACGTTACAGAATTTAAATTGAATATTACTACTCTGTACCAAAAAAGAAATTTAAAAATTCCTGAAGGCCTACAGGCGGACTCAAATAAATGTTACTGCTACTGATTTAAATTTGCTGGACAAAATTAAAAATTTTAACGAGTATACGTACTTCCCTTTCACGTCCAACGTGAATCTGTACAATTGTCTCCCCTCACGATGACCACATGCTCAGTGTGATGCAGGTGGTGGTTTGCGTTTCTCTTTTAGAACAGGGTATAGGGAAAATGAAAAATTCACACCAACTGGCGTACTCCGTTTCACCTCCAATGTGAACACAACGTTTCAGCCCCAGATCTCCACTATGCTCACAATCTTTGTATTGCCGGTGATAAATTACCTTCACTTTTGAAATGGACTATAATCCTAGTGCATGTTCACAAAAATAAACTTTGCTGGCGATGTATATTTTCAATC
The DNA here is from genome assembly GCA_011428145.1 of Ericerus pela. Taxonomy (NCBI): domain Eukaryota; kingdom Metazoa; phylum Arthropoda; class Insecta; order Hemiptera; family Coccidae; genus Ericerus; species Ericerus pela. Next base: position 63,246 of record WOFM01002031.1, read on the forward strand.
CGTTTAATCTAAAACACGATGCAACCATTTCGAATATTATCGATACAATCCAAAAAATTCGTTATTGTACACAAAAATATATTCAAACACAACGGTATACTTATTATTATTACATCCTTAGCACAACACAAAACAAATAGTAAATAAAAATGTATTCAATTTCCGAAAGGAAAAAATCCGAGACATCATTTCTACGTACTCGTGAAAAAGAAAATTGTATATTTCTTTACATATACGTAAAAAGTACAGTTTAAAATTACAATAAATACAGAAAATTAAAAGGTATGCAACTTTTTTTTTTCTTTTGAGCACAATGTACCTTACAGCATTCTGCAACATGATAATAGCACTGGCTCACGCATCCGTGAGAACTCAAATATTTTGCAGTAAAAGAACACGCCAAGGTTTACGGGCGGCTCGCCGCAACTGGGCAATAGATAACAATTTTCTAGTATTTCTGCAAGAAGTAACGAACAAGCGAATAGCCATTAAAAATAAATTCGCAGAACATGGGCGAAACTGACACTCCAACGCAAGAATACTAACTTCGTGGCAACTGTCGACTTAAAGTACAGATCATCTGGCGCATCCATCCACGATACGACATGCTTTCTGCCTGTTCGGGTAACCAGACCCATACGATTTCTATTACCGTTTAATAAATTTACAGGACATGGCACTGCTGGCTCAGCAATGACTGCAGGCACTTGTGGCGGCACAGCTACTGGATCACGTTGAACTTTTTTCGGAGGAGGTCCAACTTGTGGCATTGTAACACCTAAACACAGATACGCAAGGTGCGAACATTAACGATCGAAGACTGGAAGTATATTCGAGACACACAAATCGTCATCTGCACGTTCACGTTTTTCACATGGCAACTTACTTTCATCCCAGTCTAATTCTACGCAGCCATGCAACAAATTATGAAGTAACGATATAGTATCTAAACGATAATTCACCCAACGCGCAGACACTCAACAAGAAACTTACCATTCACATCGTCGAATGGCCGTTTCTTCAAACCAGGTGAAAGACTGATTACTGGAGTTTTGTCAGCTTCAACAGCATTCGGAACTCTTTCGTACAACAAACTACCATCTGAAAAGTGAGCGACAAACATTGAATAATTCAATGGTGTTCTCGAGCTGGATTTAGCTGCGTATCAGTAACGAATGAGAGACGCACCTGGTGCTTTCGGTGGTTTAGGAAATGCGACTCGTTCGGATTTCGGTAATTTATCTTTTTGCGTGGGAGCCAGCCACTTGGGAACAATCAATTCATGATTTCTAGAGATCGCTAAACGGGTCGCAATTGTGGTTACATCACCCCTATTCCTACGTCGGTACTTGAAAAGCTCTTTCAATTCTGTCAGCGACTTATTGGCCAATCGGGTTTGACCTAGAGGTGCAATAATAAAAAAAAAAAAAAGGAAAAAAAAACTAAGTTTAATGAAAAACATCTTACTGAAAAGATAACACACCCAAACAGAATGCCACCAAATTTTTTTACACGTTCATCAAGAAAAAGTACCTTCTTTCTAAAAGTCAGGATAAAAAGAATATTGTAAGAAAAAAGGTCACAATTAACGCAGATCATTTTTATGATCATAATTAAAAAGGAAAATAATTCAACCGGACGTGCAAATACCATGAAATTCAGGACAAACGAAGCTTCGGAAAATACATACAAAAAATGGCATAAAGCTTGAATTTTGAACAACAAGAAACTTGAATTTCATTTAGTTCAACTCAAGGAAGAACAATTTATCAATCTTTTTGCGACAGCCACCGAACTTTTTGATAGAAATACACTACTCACAAAATATTCCTAAGTACTATTTCAAAACCGAAAAGTAAAAACAGGGAAAATAAACTATTAATAAAAACACTGGCTTTGATAAAGTTACACTGAGCAGTCATTTCAAGAAAAACATTGCTTATGACACGATACAGAAAATTTAGGCCCGATTATACGAAGTATTTAATTAGTGGATAAGCTTGATTCCATCGAAAATGCATTAGGGGTTAAATGGACTTAAAAGAGCTCATCCAACGATTACATATTTTGTAAAACCAGGCTCTTATGTTATAAATAATATGATCGTGATTAGAAAATCAGCTGAAAGTGAAATTTATCGCAGAAAAAAAAATTATAGGATTGTGATAATTTTCAAATTTCGATTTAAGCACTGATGAAAAATATTCTGTTTAAACTCTCATAAAAGTACTTTTTCACATTAACAAAAAAAGAAATCAATGAAAAAAAAAAAAAAAAAAAAAAAACTTATTCAAATAGGGTACTTTTTTCTCTTTTTTCTCATTTTTCTTCATGAATTTAATACAATTATTTTTATAAAAATTTTTTCTTGTTACCAAAGAAAGACAAACAAAAATGGTTCAATTTCATTTTCATTGGATGGGAACCTGTTGCACACAAGCAACAAGCAAACAATCAGAAAATTAAGTCAGTTCATATTAAAAATTCAAACATACTCAAGTATTTTCATTTCATTGGGTATAATATTATTTAAAAAAATATAAATCCATTTGTAATAATCCATATTCTCTTGAAGAGAAGGGACTCATGAAACTTTCCAAGAGCTACTCAAATAATTAGATAACACTTTTTTTCTCGAAATGCGGGATTTTTGTTACGATTCTCGGAACTTTAAGTTAATTTGGTCGTTTGTTAATAATTTTTTCAGCCCATTATTGATTCTTTCCCAATTCTAAGATGCATTTTTTTATTTTTTTTTATTTTAAGATTTAAGATTCAAGAACTAAAAAAATGTATTTCTAAATTAGGAAGTGTACTTTCGGTTGGACCTCAATATTTCCGAAATCATTGAACTCAGAATATTGCATAAAAAAATTACGAAATTAAAATTAAATAAAAACTGCCGGGAGAATTTAAACTTACACTCAGTTTTGAAGCCGTGAATATTAATAGGGTAAAACGGTGATCTAGCTACATGCCTTGGTGGAACATGAGATTGACAAAGCCTTCTCGAAGCTCGCGTTAAAAACGATGCGTGCAGATAAAACGCTGTACGAGTTTTCATAATGGGCCTTGGAGAACCGGTTCGCACAGCAAGATTATGTGATGTTGCATAATGTCTCGCTAAGTGCGCTTTCAATTTAAATTCCTAAAAATAAATTGACGTTGAAAAAAATGTAAATTAATTGACATTTAATATGTTAGAATTCATATTGAGGAAAGAAGGAAATATCCACTCACTTTGCCACAACCGATTATACTACATCTGTGGGGCCGATGGGGAGTCGCTGATGGAGGTCGTTCTGCTACAAAAAACAAAGGAACATTCTTTCAAAAATTTTTCCCTATTCAAGACTCGGAAATAATTAATATTAAAAAAATTCATTAAATGAATGAATAATGGAATAAAAATGTATTCCCAATGAGAGAGCATACCTTCATCAGATATACTTCCTGATTTCTTCTTTACGGGCTGATCATCATTTTCACCTAAAATTAAAATTTTATTAGAATAATAAAAAATAATAACTATGAATGGATATTTTTATTAATTTTCTGAATATTAGTCAAAACAAATGTTCTGCGTTCCAAGTCTTTCAACATAAACAGAATAAATCATAATCAGATACAACTGACAGCTTCACAAGAATGTACAACAGAACATGACTGTTTTTTTCTGAAGTGGAATATAGCAAAACGGTTCAATTTTAAACATTACGCTTTTTTCAAACCTTTCAAAAATTGTAGGAAACGATTATTAAGGAAAAACGATAAAATACAAATAAATAAAATAAAATAAAACTGAATTGTATTTTGCAATTTATGAAGACTTTGACTAATGAAGATCACCATAATTATTCAAAACGTACCAAATTCTCAATGTCACTTTAATATCAATAGGTAGAAACAATGGAAATACACCGCAAAAATGATCATTGTTAATTGTGGATAGATATTAAATTTTATCTTAATCGCATCTAACGGTACGAACTTCATCTTCAACCAAAAATTCTCTACACGCACGAACATTATTTCCATAATAAGCTCAAGAACGTTTCATCCTACTTCGAACTAAATAAATAAACGAAAGCTATTTTTCAAAAAGGAAAAAGTCTCACATCTAAGAAAACATTCAAGTACAACTAAAATATTGTATCTGGTATCAGATACTAATCAGAATTTTCATGATTTTATTCATCGCTTCTTGCTTTTCCAACATAGATTTCAAACTTTCCACAACTAAAAATTATTCTAGGTAGTAATTCACAAACCAATACTTTTCCCAGATGAGTAAAAACACATTCAAAGAACTAGCAAGAAACAGAAATCGTACACAGAATTATCGTGAATGAGGGAATGAAGGCAACAATAGCCCCGCTATTACGATGCCATAAATAAAAACAAATTTAACTAAAATACCGTCAACGGAGATGTCAATATCAGTAAATTAAAAGAGATAAAAAAGAAAGTAACAAACCTAAGTCGGTAACGACTCTCATAAAAGAGATACGAAACGGAAGTCGAAGAAATGTACTAAAGGGGAAAAAAAATTGAACACTACTCTCCATACAACTACAAAAATAAGGAGATTGTAATATATAAGACAAGTAGACAAAAGCCAAATACAAAAATTTGAAGAAAAAAATACAAATTCACAATAACTAGACGATAGAACATAATTTTTGATGCGCGAGAAGCTCACGATGAATGCACAACAAAAACAAATGCACGCACGGTCTCGAAATTGATCCAGTCATTAGCACATCAAACATTTCTTTTTGCATTGACGAAACTTCAATTACTATATAAGACGTATGGTGGGCTAATACGTGTCTTAAAACTTCAGAGGCGAATTCCCTTTTCAACAGGTGATCACAAATTAATGTTGCAGCAACTGCTTGGACAGCAAGGTTCAAAAATACCTCAAAAACTATGAAATTTTATCTAAAATCTACTAAATTTCTTCAAAGATTAGAAGAGGGATCATTCTGACTACATCCTCAATTTGAAAGAAATTTTACACGCCATTTACGGTAAATTAGTCGGTAATACCAATTAATAATTCAAACTGAAATGGACTCCTGCACTACCCAACAAGATAGAGTTAGCACCTCAAAGAATTCAAGTTAGAACTATCTTTTCAATTACTTTAAAAGAACAGCAATCAATACTAACATAGTTTAGAAGGTACTTTGAAGCCACCATATCGTTTCCAGTAGGTCCAGCAATTATGGCATAATTTACACTGAATGCTAGACATTGTCCACGGATACCATTGACTTGAAACCGTCGCTGTATCGACAAAACTTGCCATTAAAACCAAACCAAAAATAACAATATTATAAACAAAATTACTACTTACAGCTACAAATTTCGCACGAATTGCCAGGTATGAAAAAATCGCGGCCATTCGGATGTGCACCGGCGGTACCATTGACTATATTTTTATTATTAATCGTCACTGACTGCTGAAGCGGTGTTTGTGATGTCGATTGTGGTTTATTGTTACTGTATAATTGTCACATTACCATCAATATTTTCAAAAATAAAAACAACAAAAATAATACAGCTATGATAGAACTTACTAGTTAGGAATGTACACTTGTTTAAGTTTTGATTCAGCCTCAACGGCTTTAACCCTCTTCTGTTGCACATATCTATCGGTAGTTTTCCACATGTAATAGTATTCGACAATGTTTTTAGAGATTTCCAGGGAATCTGAAAAAAACCGAGGCAATCGTCGATAAATCTAATAAATCAGGCGATTGGCTGACATCTACGCCACCAGTCTAAGCCCCACTAACGAAAAACTAGTGGAACTTTAATTGCTTATTAATAACAAACTGTTTGAATTTTGAAAAAAAGGCATGTGCTTCACTGAAGAGGCTATTTCATTTTCTAGGTTAGAACTAAAAAATACAGTTTCTTCAAAAAGTGAAAATTTCCTATTTCAGGTTCATTGCTCATGTTCTGAATGAAGGTTCTCAACTGAAAATTCAATCGGATTTGCGCCACATATCTTGTTTGTCTTTCATCATTTCCTTCTTTTAAAATTGTTTAATCTATTTGAGATATCAATTTTCTGATTTTTTCTACTTCACACAACCGACACAGAATTTACACTGTAGGGCCGAACTAAGAAAGAACTATTTTAGTTAATGCTTTTTCGTTTTATTTACATTAGCGTTAGCGACCTTTACATTTTCAAGGAGTAGTTTTTTAAAAATAATTCAAACAGAAGACATTAAACGAAACCATCGTGGGAGCAGCCTTTACCATTCAAAAAGTAATTCATCAAAATCCGTACCCAGGATAAAATGTTATGCAGGTTTTCTTAGTCGATAAAAATTTTGTTCAATTGTAAAAATAAATAAATAAAAACACCACAGAACCAAGCAAACAGGAGTTAAAAAAAGAAAAAAAAAGTAAACAAACAAATGAGAAAAAGAAAAAAATTTTTTCAATACTCTTTTTCTCGTTTTCGTAGTATGGATAAAAAATTTTGTTTAGCGTTAAGGGACAGAGAGATTTAGCGTATTATTAACAGTAATTATAAAAAAAAAAAAAAAAATAAAAAGATAAAAAAAATACTCACGAAATCTTGTCTAATATCATTGAAATCTTTTCCATATTTTTCTAAAGCTTCTTCAAATAGATTGGCTTCGGAGGCGGACCATTCTTCCATTTCATCTCGACATAATACTGGACCAGTTAAGGGTACAAGGGAACTAATCGCACTAGACAAATTGTAATCGTGCTTATGTAGCGTATCCATGGCATGAAACTGAAACGGAAAAAGGAATAAATAACCAAGTGTATGAATTATAAAGGCATAACATCACAAAATCAAACTTACGAGAGTTATATCTCTAGATGCAGCGGCTGCACTCATATGTAAACTAGGTTGTTTCACAGAACTCGAACAATCAAGGGCTCTAGCAAATGTACCAACAGATCTAAATAAAAAAAAAAGGAAAAGTGAGTGTGGGTTCCTAGAATTGATACAACTTTTCTACATCAATTTTATCAAACCTTGATATAACTAGAAACTGGTCGATCTGTCTGTCTGTTAGACTATGATTAGGGGTCCATACTAATGTTTCTAAAGAATCAGCATCAGCGCGAGGATCAGATTCATCTGGAAAAGAAGGCAGAATGCATTTAATATTAAAATTTTTTACTAAGCCAATAGCTTGTTACAATTTTCGAAAGAAATAAATGATAATAATTTACCTGAAGTTAGTAACGGCGTAATATCAGCTTGATATTTACTACCAACTCGTATTTCTCCTTTGTCTGCCAGTAAAGTTTTCTGCATTGGATCAAACACCAAACAATAGAAGAACATATCCTGCAAGAAACAAAAGTACCACAGTTTCAACTTTTCCAAGAAGTCTTCTCAACTAAAACACTCAAATTATACATACCTCTGAATTTAGATACGTTAGTAAAGACTCCGTTTCATTGAGCAAAGTGACACAACATTTTCCACGAATCAACGTCGCTGGTACAGTTTCAACGCGTCTAGAGAGAAATAATTCACGATGTTTCAGCTGGTGCCTTTGCTTGGACGATAATTCATTTTCCAGATGATTAAGTCCCCAAGGTCCAGTGCCGCTTCCATTCGTTTCACCATCTAACCCTCCTGTAATAAAAATAATTTTTCAAATGCTAAGCTATAAAGAATTCAATTTTTCAAAAGCTTGAGAAAAAACCTTGTTGATGTTTGTCGGCTAACATAACCAAAGAGCTAGGGAGATCTCGTCGTCTGAAGAAACACATGACTTTTGCTTCGACGTTTCCATTAGGGGTCTGGAAATAAATCTTCTTTTAGTGTATACTCACACAACACAGAAGCTGATTTCTCGTACAAGGCACTTACTTTATTCAGTTCTTCGATTCTACGAATGTGATAGGGTGAAGTTGATGACGATTCGAAATAGACATAGTCTAAAATGAAGGTAAGTTGTCAAAATATGATAATACAGCCCATTGCGGGTTAATATAAATTAAATTGAAAAAAAAAATATATCAGCTTGAAAACTATAAATGATTTTTGTCGTGAATATGATATCCAAATTACAATATACTGGATTAAAGAGATTACAATGTGAAAAACACCGAAGTATTCAACGAAAAGTTATTTGAGCACAATAAACTGATAAATGAACTGGAATTGAATAATAATAGTCTATCCTACCACGAAGAACATGTCTCGTAGATCTATCAGAAAAAGAAACGAGAACATGTTTCCTCAGGTTCAGAGTTAAATTGAGTAATATAATTTCAAAATCAAAGAAGCAAGCTGAATTTGACTGATATGAAACACAAAAACAGAATCGACGGCTCACAAATTAGTGATATTTGGACGATCGGACGAGTCAGTTTGAACGTAATCCTACCGAATAGGCAGTGGTGAATTATCAAATTCTATTATGCAATTCAATTACACCGGGTATAAACATAATAACCATTTTTTTGTACTCACCACCAACTCTATACATGTTAGCAGTCATGATGATACTGCAACTGGTATTCACGACATCACAATTAAAGATCCTATAATAGCATTTTCATGATAGAAGAATAGATTCGTAACGATTAACGAACGAAACATTTACATATTTACATAAAGCAAAAAACTTCTGTCCAAACAAGAGTCGCCATTTTCGTCCATTTACTTCATGTTTTCTCTCTCGATCACAAACTGCTTGATTCCAACTAGTGTTGCCAATCGTACACTGAGAAAAATCTCGAATCAAATCAAAATTTTGCGTAAATTCGATTAAACATTTTTCGGATTCTTCTAAATTGAAAATAAAAAATTTAAAATACTTTTAAAGTTTTAGTTAATCAAAACGCTCATTAATCCAAAAGTAAATTTCGGTTTAAAATTAGATTTCCACACTATGTTAATTGGAAAAAAAACAAAATTCTGGATAGTTTGAAAACTTAATTTTCGACAACACTTCATCGAACTTCAGAAAAGCTCAATGCTGTATTATTAGAAGAAAAAAGTTTGATTTTTCACAATAATTCTACAAGACTACAACGTGACGTGAAAGTTGGGGCATTGCTGGAAATTAAAAAAAGTCAAAAAGAAAAAAATTATCTAAAATGATTGTAAATTTTGTTGATACGAAATCCCACCTCATCTCATTCTTCATCATCATCATCACAACATTCTATATATATATATGTCATATGTACAGTCTAGTCACGAAGTGTTTCCCCAACTACTTTCAATCGCATATCGATCGCTGTTGCTTCACCATTTACATTTTCGTTTGTCAAATATATTTTAGTTGCGAAATAAACCTCTTAAAAGTCTAAAGTCTCAAGTTCTTTCGATCCTCGTTCTCCATACCTCACATCATGGTAGCCATCGCTACGGTAGAACTTTGAGGAGAGACTTAGAAAATTTTAAATCAATGAAATAATTATTTTTTTTTGAAATTTAATTTACTGCTGTGCGTAAAATTTTTTATGTTTTTTATTGAGTAATACACGAAAAGTTATCGTGTTTTTCGAGAAAGTATCTCGAATTTTAATTTATTTTGAAAAAATCAAAATTCAAATTTGAAGAATAGCTGAAGTTCCGGACTCAAATAACGGCCAATACTGGAAGTCAACGAACGCTAAATCCAGAGGGACCGCCAACGAGATCAAGAGAACAGCCAACGGAAACCTGCTCCCATCATCGAGGACTCACCGGAGATCCAACATCGAAGACCCAATTTTTTCGGACAACCCACAACAAAATTAAGGCAGGAAGTACCAAGGTCAACAGCGTAGAAAACATAAAATCGTTAATAAGCACAGCAGAAATTATAAGGTGAAACCATTGTAAAGGTAATATTTATTGAAATCATTTATTTTTTCGTACTTTGAAATTGTATTTGAAGTGAGGCCACAGAATTAAAAAAATAAAGAAAAAATTATATGTCCCAAATAATAAATTTGTCTGAATGCAAAATTGGTGAATACAATATTAAAAAAGAAGATTTAGAGGAATTAGTAAAAAAATTCGAGGGAGAGAGAGTAATTGATTTAAAAACCGAAATCTATAATTTACCCCACGTTAAATATTTCACAGGTGAAATTATATTAGAATCCTTTGTGATAGATATATCCGGGAGAATAGAAGAAATTAGTAGCCTTAAATATATTGTAATTTCAGAATCTTCAGTAAATTATTTTTCGAACAGAATTTATAGTTCTGCTAAATCGAAAGAGAAATTTATGAACAGATTCTTTAATTGAATAAATTTAGAAAAACTGGATAAAAAGGAAAATTGTGAAAAAGAAAATTTAATAGAAAAATTAGAAAGAGAAACGAACGAAAATAAAAAATACACAGCTGTTTGTAATAAAGAGAAAAATTTGTTAGGTTTTGAAAAAATCAAAGAAAAAATGGCATCCCCGAACGAAATTAAACCCATCCAAGCCCCACTCGGGAAAGTTTTTAATGGCAAATACTATTTAGATTGGCGAAGAATGATCATATCTGCCATTCGAGGTGCGGGATATTATGACATCTTTGGGGAAAACGAATTTTTACAATCATATATAGAAAACATAGATGATCTAAACTTTCAGCCAAATAAAGATATGTTAAATTACTGCAAAATGCAGGATAATGCCAAAGCGTTTGTTTTAGAAAGAGTATCAAACGACATAACAAAACAGATACGAGATTGTAACACCGCAATTTTAATGCTTAAAAAATTAGATAATATTTACGGGACCAAGACTTCAGTTACGGCTAATATGGCTAAGGCAAAATGGTTAGAATTTAGATTTCAACCAGGCGGAAACATGAAAAGCTTCTTAAAAAAATGGGATGAACTCGTAACCGATGTAAGAGACAGTGGTAAAGAGGTTACCGAGAATGAAGAATTAGAGAATTTGCAATTGGCATTGTGTTACGAACAACAAATCGCCAAGATACAATATGAAAGTCTACCCCCTAACGAAAAAAATTTAGATAATTTCAAGAGAATATTAAGGGAGGACTCAGACCAAAAGTATAGGGACCAAATTTTAAAAAAGAATAATAATGGTAATAACCATAATAATAATACGAACAGAAACAATAATAATAATGGAAATAATAATAGATACAATTATAGAGGAAGATTTAATAGCAACTATCGAGGAAGAAATAATTATAGAAACCCAAATAATTATAATAATTTTAGAAATGGAAATAGAAACGGTTTCAATAATAATGGTCAAAATAATAATAGTAATGGGAATTCATCAGAACAAAGCCACAATAATAATACGAATAATAATGGTAATAGTAATAACGGTGGTAACTATAGAGGAAATAATTACAGGGGAAACCCTAATTATAGAGGAAATAATTACAGAGGGAATAACAGAAACAATAACCAAAATAATCCCAAATGTTATAAGTGTGACCAATTCGGACACATAGCCCAAAATTGTATGAATAGCAATAATCAAGGAAATAATAGCAATGCTAATACTAATAATAATAGTCAAAGAAATTACCCACCGAAGGCAAACTTAAATCCATCTAATAATAATAAAAAAGATAGTTCGGAGCAGCAAGTGAAAATGTCTTGCATGGTAAAAAAATTTAATAATAATAATGAGTGGTTGTTAAATGAATTAATTAATAATAATAAAAATAATAATGATGGAGATTACGAAACATTAAATAATAGGGCAATTCTTGATGGAGCCGCAGAGGTTCACTTAACTTCCGATCTCAGCAAATTATCAAATATAAAAAAATTCGTAACACCAATAAAATTACAATGCGCAGGAAGAAATACATTTTTATATGCCACACACACAGGAAAAATGGTGATCAAAGTCGAAAATTCCAACAGGGTCCAATCATTAATAGAATTAAAAGACGTCCATTATGTACCAGATCTAAATTTAGACATCATTTCAGCAATTAAAATAACAAATACCGGGATAATAAACATCGACCAACAAAAAGAAATTGCTAACATATATTTTATTGAAACTGCAGAAATTATAATAACTGCACGAAAAGAAGAGGGAATATTCTACATATACTATAATGTAGAGAATAAGAAAATAATTAATAATGATAATACTGAAAAAAACATAATATGTGCCCCAGTTACCCAGGATACAAATGATGAATGGGATGACTTTACAGTAGAATTAGAAATAGTTGAAGAAAATAATACTGAATCATCTCAGGGGGGTGAAGATTACGAAATACTCACAGATCCTAAAAATAATAATGATAATAATAATAAATCCCAAATTAATAATAATAATACTAATAAAAAATTAATAATACATAGAAGACTAGGACATTTAAATGCTAGATATCTACAAAAATTAAAAAATTTAGCAATAGGGATACCCGAAAACATCAACTTTAGAGATGAAGATTTCGTAAACTGTCAAATATGTTGTATAGCCAATAACTCAAAATTGGGCCACACAGGGATAAGAACTAAACCCACTAGAAAACTCGAAATAACTTCATCTGACATTATGGGCCCGTTTACACCTTCCATGGCCAATCAAAAATATATTCTAACATTCATAGACCATTTTTCGAAATATACATTTGTCATGCCCATAGCTAGTAAAAGCCAGGTGACAAATGAATTCAAAAATATTATAGTATCCATGAAAAACAAATTTCCAGAATACCCCATAGGAACTATTAGGTGTGAAAATGCAAAAGAATATACGGATAATAAAATAACAAATTACTGCAATGAGGTTGGCATAACAATAGATTATGTGGTGCCAGAATTAAATAGTGTTGCCAAAAGGCAAAATCAAACTTTAATGAGGAGAGTACGGGCCATGTTAATTGATGCCAACCTTGACATAAAATATTGGTCTTATGCTGTTGTTACTGCAGCCTATTTGATTAACAGATCCCTAACCAAAGCTAATGAAGAATTTAAAACACCGTACGAGTTATTTTATGGAAAGAAACCAAATTTAAAAAATTTAAAAGTTTTCGGCGCATTAGCTTATAGACACATACCCATAGAAGTCAGAAAACAAAATGCAACAAAAGCAAAATCTAAATCAAAAGAAAAAATAGACCCAAAATTGGCACACAGGGCTGAAAAAAACATAATGATAGGTTATACGAATACAGGGTATTGTCTTGGAGATCCATATAACACAAAGTCGTACATTTCATGCGATTTCAAAGTAGACGAAAGTCAAAATATAAAATCACTATTAACGAATAAAAAACCTATAATAATGAAATCAATGGATTATGAGTATGATTTAGGAATAGTGAACCCAGTAATCTTAAACGTAAACGTAAAGTACAATAAAGCATATATAGAAGATAATGTCCCAAAAACTTTTACGGAGATAGACACAAACCCCTTCAAGGAAGAATGGACAAAAGCAATAAATGACGAATTTAATTCCCTTGATGATTTGAAAGTGTGGGAAATAACAGACTATTCACGCCTCATCGAGTACCGCGGCTGAAATAATTGCAGTTTTTGATACCCTTGATACGATTAAAGTAATGCAACACATGAATTTTGAGATTTTTGGGGAGAAATTAATGGTCGATATTATGGAAGACAATATTTCGACACAGAAAATATGTTCCGGGGGAAGCCAGAGAAAGTCACGAGCCCTAATGATCAAGTGTTATTCAATTTTGGAAGCTTATGAAGATAAAATAATATTTTTCAGAACAGTTACCTCCGAAAATCAATTAGCAGATATATTAACAAAATCGCTGGATCGGTCAAAATTCGAGAATATAATTGTGAAAATTTTGAACGAAACCAACATATACACATAATATAATAATTAATTCATGTCAAAGTCAGAATATGTCCAAAAGAATTTTCTCCCATTTCAATTACAAGTCGTAAAATGTTCAAAAATAAGTCGTAACACGAAAATATTTGCTGAAAAATTAACCTTCAGAAAGAATAGCCAATATTACAATTTACTAGAAAATACATGCTTGAAATAAATCGAAGGTTTCTCGAATATTATAACAAAGAAAAAATTTGGAAAATCGAGCAAGTAAAAACCCTACAAATTGTATAATAAAAACCCTATACACTTTCCAACAAGCGTGAGAAAAATACACGAAATATTCCCACACGCATGTATGAAAGGAAACTCTTCAACAATAAACACAATAAGAGATAAAAACCCATTACATGACCGCAAATTAAGATAAACCGAAAAACGTTGCCTTATCTGAAACATATTAAACGCCACTTCGAATACAATACAACGTATGAAAAGATAATATACGATGCAACAAATATTATTCTGCAATCTTGTTCATGTTACTTTTAAGATAAAATACGCAACGTACGCTCGAATTCATTGAACTCCTAAATAGGAAAAACCTTTCATCATATTTATTCTATCACCTTCTTTTATTTTTTTTTATTATTCATTCGTATATATGTTCGTGAATATTTTTTCATTTTTGAATTTTTTTTGTCGACTCGAATTATACGAGCGGAAATACAAATGTTAGTCGATATACTTTAATAATTATGCATGTTACCATTTTAATTTTTTTTAATTATTTATTTTTTTATTTTTACATACATATACCATATAATATTTATATACACGATAGTGTTCATTTATTGCATGCATGTTACCATATTTATACACATATTTACATATTTTTATTAATTTCTATTTTACTATTTTATTTTTTTTGCATTTATTGAAGCACAGCGCAATAAAATTTTTTTTTGAAACCCAAGTTACCAAAAATCATGAACAAACAATGTCAATATTTTTCGAAATTTCTTATTGTTCATATGTTCTTTTTGTACTTGTATTTTTTTTGTATTTCATATTTAATATTTTTTTTGATATTTTTTTTAACAATAATTAATAATTCAATTTCAGGAAACACGATGAAGAAATTATTCGGTAAAATTTCAGGGGGGTGTTGATACGAAATCCCACCTCATCTCATTCTTCATCATCATCATCACTGTCACACTATATATATGTCATACGTACAGTCTAGTCACGAAGTGTTTCCCCTACTACTTTCGATCGCATATCGCTGTTGCTTCACCATTTACATTTTCGTTTGTCAAATATATTTTAGTTGCGAAATAAACCTCTTAAAAGTCTAAAGTCTCAAGTTCTTTCGATCCTCTTCTCCATACCTCACATCAAATTTATTTAACTGTGGAAAGTTAACAGGGGTTGAAAAATAAAAACCATGGAGGGCTGCAGAAAACCACAAATTCAAAATTCCAAAGGTGATTTTTGATTTCAATTTCTTTTATTAATGGACGAAATTCCCAATTTCCGAAGTTCTACATACAAAGCAAATTAATATGCCATAAAAATGATTCACATTACTAACGTTCAAGGAGAGAGAGTAACCGTTTAAAAATGTAAAAGATTAGGTGAATGAGTATGAAGAAACTCGTTCTCTCAACTTAATAATTTAGAAATTGAATTTACTATGAATTGATAAATTTGAGCTCAATTCTCTCAGCAATGACGTGAATTCAATCTCAATTATTTTAGGAAAGAAAAGTAAAAACGAAATATTCATATTTATTTTAATCAAGCATTATTATACTATACTATTTCCCTCAACACTCGGAACATCTTTTTTTCCAAAATCTTTTTTTCCAAAGATGTTCCGAGTGTTGAGGGAAATAGTAGAGTATAATAATGCTTGATTAAAATAAATATGAATATTTCGTTTCGCACGAACACTAAAAAAAGTTATAATTCCGTATTAGACCAAAAAAAAATTTTTTACATGACCGCTGCCTTTAATTTTATTGTATTAACCAACCCCTTCAAAAATGATCTACTTCGTTCGAATTACAAAATATTTTATTTTAGTTAGATCGAATACGAAATCATGGGGAAAAATAAACACATTCATCAAAAATGACCAAGTAGCCAAATAAAGTCCATTAAAAAAATAAAAACAAAAAAGTCGAAGAAACTTCAGATAGAACGAAAATACATTAAAAAGTATTTTATTGAAAAGTTAATTTATAAACATTATGTATTTTACCAGTCAGTGTATACTTTAAAAAATGTGTTAGTAAGACAAATATACAACAAATATTAATAATAGGGTACAAGTTTTACGTTCTAAAAAACTTTGAAGAAAAAAATGATATATTGTTGAACACATTAAAATTATAATAAAATATTATTTACTTAATGTATTTACGACAGTCGTAGCAATCATTATCTAAACAGTACGAAAGGAGTTGAAGAAAACGCATGTAAAAAAAAAAAATAAATATATAAACAATATGTCAAAAATTTCAAAAAATCACAGCTATTAACCTTCGTAGAAAAAAAAAGATGAAGAAAAACGTTACATTCTTCAATGCAAAAAAATCTATTTCAGTTTTAAAAAAAAAAACTTTACAACTTCATTTTATCTCATTTGTTCTTCATTATTTTTATTTTATTTTTTTTAATACAAATAAAGCAATGTACATATTATATATTCATAAAAAATGTAAAAACAAAAAAAACAATATTTTTATACATAAAACAGCGCAGAAATTTCAGTATCAATTTACAAAGAATGTATTTACAAAATTTTCCTTTTCGAAAATAACCTTAAATATTATGCATATTTTTTCTTCACAAAACACTATAATTAAAAATGTTCATAAAAAAGAAAGGCACGAAATTTCTTTTTCATAAATAATAACGCATATCAAAAAAGTACCATCGCAGTGGTGATTTGTTTCGAGTTCAACGACAAATTAAATTCGAGTAACACCGTCTCCGTTGTTCTAATGTTTCGATAAATTCAAAGGAACATCTGAAAACATAAAAAAAATCAATGAATACGAGTAAAGAAAAAAACACTAAGTTTAGTATCGCAAAATAGAAATTATGAGAAAATAAATTCATCCACCGCATCTCTTGAGAACTTTGAAAGGTGATAATTGAATGTCCTATAGATTTCTTCAGCAATGAAAACTACGCAACCAAGATGTCACAACGAGTAGTAATAAATTTCACGAAGATTAACTTTAATAATAAGGACAGATACGTTTGTACTCACAAAATTTATTATTTTTGATCTAATACCTAACAAGAAGACAAAAGGAAGCACCAGTTATGAACTATTACTTAAGCCTTGTACGCACAGTATACTCTCAAAGAAAACAGAAAATTTATAGAGCATGCAAGTTCTTCAAAACACTCTTTGGTTCGTAAATTTCAAGTTTGTAGGCAATTATTTGTTTTTGTTTGTTCTCTGAAAATACATTTCTTTATTCCCCATTTCCAGTTCTGTGTTTTTTGAGCACATACCACCAAGTTTTTACATATGCCCATCACCGGGAAACACTGCGTTTATGTTTTATACTGTTTCTCTTGATTTATTCTTCAAATGTTAAAAATTTCTCAATTTTACAAAATACCTAAGATAAAGGATGGTTTATACTCACTGATTTATTCTCTTTGAAATAATACCTGAAAAGTTGACTTGTATTATGTTTTACATTGTTTCACTCTCTGACTATACATAACTATATAACAGCGTTTTTGTGAATTTTTTTTACTATTTCCAACATGAGTTAGTGAGCATAGGAGACGCCAGCATAGTACTGGTGGAGGGATCTTTCAAACGATGTAGAGGCCTTGGCTAAGCTACTTTGTATTTTGTATTTTGGCAACAGCAGGCTGAACTCCAGTGAGTGGGGTTTTACCCTACCTGCTTCATCCCCTCCGCAATTGTTGCATCCAAAATGGCATACCATGGACTAGCCCCCCGCATCTGCTGGATATATCCCATTGTCTATGCAGTGAGTGATCCTAGTACTTGAGCGAATCTAGTATCAAAACTCATTATAACTAAAAAACATGTCTAATCTAAAAATAATTATTTTAAAATGTTTAAAAAATTGGAAAACTTAACGAACCATTCTACAAATAAAAATTAAAAAAAAATCTTACTGGGATTTAGACCAGGCACTACTCGAGTGGTAAGCAAAGACCCTACTATAATGCTACAGCAGCTGAACAAAAAGCAGCAAATTACAACATTATATTAACAAAAAACAATGTTACAATTAGTAATAACCTTGTAATGACATTTTGAAAAAAGCTGATGGCAGATACTTGTAACTATATGGACTGAGCATAGTGAAGAACATGAAAGCAAGATATCTCTAATAAATAAGCTTAACTGGAGGAATAAAATCTTTCCAAACCTGATTTTTATCAATGATTTTTGACATTATTCACGCTTGCACGATCTATAACTAGTAAGAAATGCAGAAATTTTAACCATAATGAAAAATTTTCAGTATTCAATTAATGGTAAAGTTGCCGAACTTTCTGTAATAAAAATCACTTTCTGCTAATTATACTCATTATATTGCTTTCACCTACACTGTACCACCACCCCTATAAAATGCAGTCCATATAGTTATAATATATAGTCAAAGGTTGCTCTTGATTTATTTTCTAAAAGTTAAAATTTTTCTACTTTCATAGAATACACTTTACATGTAAATAAAAGAATAGAGAAGCGAGTTTCAACCTTACTTAATTGACGAAACATTTTTAACTAATTTCAAAAAAAGTTAGTTATCTATTTTATTATAAAATTATAAATATATTTTTGAATCAAAACTTTTCAGGCGCATTAGGCATAGCCTCCATGGGGAATAAACTGGCAAAGGAGTGACGTGACAGTTTTGATGACAATAGAAAAAACACCTAGTGCACCAATGGTAGAAGTAGCAACCTTAACCACCAACTATAACCATAACTGATTATAACCATAATTTTACAACTTATAAAATTTTGTTTTCAACGATTTCCAAGAGAAAACCTTGGCT
Organism: Ericerus pela; assembly: GCA_011428145.1. Classification (NCBI taxonomy): domain Eukaryota; kingdom Metazoa; phylum Arthropoda; class Insecta; order Hemiptera; family Coccidae; genus Ericerus; species Ericerus pela. Next base: position 82,091 of record WOFM01002031.1, read on the forward strand.
GATAGTCACTGTAACTAATATTTTCAAGATAAAACCATAACCATAACTAAGACTCTGATGGCTATGCACAGGCATGCTCATTCACCATTTTCTTCACAATAGCATGTTATCAATATTATATCAATTCACAACATAATTAAGTAATTTTGAATAATTTTGGATAGTTTTGTCGTAATTCATTCGTATACTATTTATTCGAATTTAAATAATCATCATGAACCATAAAATTTCAAGTTTCAAGAAATTTCTCTGCAAAAAATGCAAAATATAGTTCTCCTATCCCTACTTGCAATGTAAAACTTGAATAGCTCCTTCCAAATGATAAATTCGTTATGAAAATATAAAGAAGAATTTTACTAATACATAGTGTATATTTATTCATAAAAAATGCCAAAATTATAGAATCTGAACAATCTGATATAAAAAACTTTAACAATTTTACTGTATTTACCTGTATAATTCAGTCTTCGATCATAATTATATTTCAATATTTCAGTGTATATTCTATTAATTGTTTACTTTCTAATTAAGAAAAAAATGGCAGATGAGCATGCCCATGTGACACTATTAGAACCTTACCATAACCAAACATAATTTTTATTAGCGTGAAGATCTGTAACCGTAATCATAATAAAACAAAATATTGCACCAATGAATAAAACAAAACCAAAAACCGAAATAAATTTCATTTTGGTTGCCACCTCCGACCAATGGATGAACACAATTGAAAATAGAAAGCTGTGAATAGGGAAAGAAAAGTAGTGCGGGTGTACGTGTGCTCAAAGTACAGATATACATACACTACTCATATGTTTTTTGTTCCAGCATAATGTCTCAACTAGAACTTAAGAGAGCCAATTTTAATAAAATTTCTTTTAAATTTTAGAAGATGACCCCACGGTGGTCCTATAGTATTTTTGTTATAATCCAAGAAATAGCTTTTGACTTAAGTATCTTTAAAAAACTGTTTGTTTTAGAGCAAAATTTCCTCTAAATAAAACAAAGAAACATTGAATAAATATTTTTAATCCAAAAATCAAATTAACTTAAAAACAAATAAATAAAATAAATAAATAAACATGTGCAAAAAATAACAGAAATGACTTTTTTAAATTTCTCCACTAAGATCTAGGAACTGGAATTATGGAAGTCGGCCCCAAAAAATTTTGTCATATAATCTAACAGAATTGACGTATGAGCCTAAATGATGAAGGAAGAGCACCGATTTCAATAACTCCATTCCCTAAATTTTGCTGGAGAAATTTTAAAAAGGTTACTTCTCTCTTTGATGCATCTTTCCATTGTTTTTTATACACTTTTATTATAGCTACCAATGCGATGAAATGTGTTATGTAATGTAACTCTCATACTAACATCTAGAGATGCTAAAATCAAGTTTGGTTTTTGTTAATTATCACTTATCATTTCATCAACATGCTTTTTGAACACAAGTTTTGTCTATTTCTTCAGCCATTGCTAATGTACTGTACTAGCAACATAATCCTTCATGCAAAGGACCCTGTGATTGTATCCCTTCAGAGATGGAAATTTATGGTATTTTTTAATTTTTTTATAATAAAACTATATCTTTTAAAGCCTAGTTTTTACCCTAAACTTATTTTATTTAACTCACTACCGTTTTTCATTCAAAGGATGTGAATTTAGACTACAGGATAACTGGAGTGTATATTCACACAAGAACAAAAGAAAGTGCTTAAAGAGATCACAGTGTTTGTCTTGTTTGGAGCTGCAATTATCCTACTGTAAATGTGTGTCTACGACTGCGTGTTAGTGCTCTAAGTTTCACACATAGTTTTACATATAATAAAATTTTATTATTAAAAGTTCATTTTTACTAAACTTATCGTGTTTGAAGTTACATCACATTTTTGAAAGAATAAATTAATCTGATCTAATGCCTAATGCTTTTTGAGAACGAAAATTATCATTGTAATTGTTAAATATTGTAACAGTTGCATAAAAGGAAGAAAATGTAACCCAAAGAAAATTGAGAAAAAATGTGGAAATAAAACAGTCATGGAAAATGAAATGAATTTAAATGAGAACAAGGACTTGGGAACAATGAACAAGATACTAGGACAGGAGGGTACAGAGGATTTTTCTTTGGCAGGTGCTAAGAATTAAATCGAAATTAAATTTCCGCTTCTTGACTCCCATTACCACCGATCTCCTCAGTTCAAATGTATAACCCTTCCCTCAATCATTCTGAAGTGGTGCTAATCTGGCTCGTATGATTGGGGAGAATGGTAAAACATCATATTATCACACCTTCCCTCTCACCCTCTGACTAAAAATAAGAAAAAAAAGAATGAGAGAAAAAATTTCGAGACCGAGTAGTGTAATCTTGAGTAAAAGAACAAAAAAAAGCCTCAAAAAGGGTTGAACATCCTAAATTTCATCAGCGATCAAAAAAATATTTTCCAAATAAGATCATCTAAAGGTACTATCCAGAATAATAGTAGGACTGGTGTTGATAAGCACGGAACACTGGTTCTCAAACTGGGGGGCACAAGCATACTCCAGGGGGGCGCGTGAGACTACCAAAAAAAATAACACAAATGAAAATGATGAAAAAACTACATTAACGTAATATTATATTGGGGCAGGATGATGCAGAGATTAAGTTACTGAACTCGGCTTAATGACAAAAAAAATGAACACTAACCCAAACATAAATAATTTTTTATTGAAAAATTAGGAAAATAATCATAATAAAAAGCCAAAGGATAGGTAGCGTAATTTAAAGCAGAAAATAGGACCTCAAAATATATTGAGAAAAATGAGGAGCAACATGAACCAGTTTTACTTTTATTCTCACAGTTCTCATCTTAAACGTATTTAATACTTTTTACGCCTTTTAACCTAAATCTGAATAAAAGAAAACAATTATTTGAAATCAAACCAACACCGTTTTGCAGTAATTCGATAATATAACAAAGTTTTACTTTCAAGTAAAATATATTTTTTATTTACACTTTTTTTCTTTTTTCTTCTTTTTTTTTTTTGGGGGGGGGGGAGAGATTGAAACTGAAACATTTTTAGTCGACAGTTAAAGTTACCACAGGCAAATTTTTTGAGCGAGGTAACTTCAGACAGCAAAGAGAAAAATCCAAAAATGGATTGAAGAGCCAAAAGTAGGGATTGAGAGGACGCTCATATTTTCAATTCCACTTCACGTATTTTTAAATAATAATTTGACCTAAAAATTCGGGGGGTACGTCACACCGTCAGAATTCTACTCTACTTCTCAGAAAGAGTTACTTGTCACCAACTAGACGACCGTCACGTCTAATGTACTAAATGTCAATTTTAACGACTAAGGTTCAAGTCTACACACTTACCAGTTCCATTCTCAGTGACCGGATAACTTTGCAGCGATGAATGCGCAACCGGAACCCAAGGTGACGGATTTAGCGCCGGATACGACGACAATAAACCGGCCGACGGATATACCGATTGTCGACCAAGACTAGATAGAGGCGGTACCGACCACACGGTCGAGGAGTCGCGAAAGCCAGCGGCTGCAGCCGCCGCCGCAAAAGCTGGATAATACGGCGGATGATTTGAGATAGGCGGCTGCGTCAGAAAGGGTTGGGGTGAGCTTTGATACAGATACGGAGGTGGAATATACGGTGGTAAGGGGGCCGGAGGATGAAGCGGAGGCGGCGGTAAACTTTTGGACGCGGTCGGATACGATATCGTCGACGACGAGGACAAGGACGCCGATGGCGGTCGCGGCGGAGGTGGGGACGCCAATGACGAGGCGATTGGTGTGGAGCAGTGGGCAGGACGGGCGACACGAATATCGACGCCTACCACCGGCGAAGAGGACGCTGAAGACAAGTCGCCAGTACCGCCAGAGGAGCACACATCCGTTGGTGACTTCAACAGATTCCTGAGAAAGGACGGCTGCTCTTCGTCCCTGGACAGTATCGACGATATGCTATGACTGTTGGATGGTTTGATAGAGGCGACGGCGCTAGTCGCCGTCGTTGTGGCAGTGATGGCGGCCGTACCAGGCGTAGCCAGGCTCCCAAAAGAAGAAGCGGAGACTCCACCAGCCCCTGTAATCACGGTGACCGTGCTGCAAGGTGCCGAAGTACTGCTGCTGCTGAACACAGTTCGCGCTCGATGCTTTTTGTTCGCATTGCCCATTTCCTCCAGCGACACTTTCTCCATTTCCTTAAGTATGCGTTTTCGCGGTGAAACAATGCCTGGATCGGTGCGACATGAGCTGATAGCGACGGTGGCAGCGGCGACGCATTCGTACGTGCGACGTTCCAGCAACTTTTGCAGGACCTCGCTCAGCCTTCGACGAGTACGCGCTTTGCTGCGGATAAGGTGTTCGGACTCGAGGTGCAATTTAGCCTCCATTTTTGTAGGAAGCGGTGGTAGTGGTGGTTTCTGATCAATTTCGTCGATGGTGGTGGTGTTGCTGGTCTGCTTTTTAGTCGCCACGACGACGTCGCACTTGATGAATGGATCATACGGCCTGCGCCGTCGCCTTCGAATCGCCGCCGATGAAAAGCGCATTTTACGTGGTCGTAGAATGTGCATCATAAATTCCAGCTCGCGATTGACGTTCTTTCGGGGCACAGCCTGTTTCCAACAGTGATCTCGCTGCCACGGAGAGGACTGAACCGACGAGTTGTCATCGGAAACTGGCGCAGAAAAGAAAAAAAATATCAATGGTCCATTAGGATCGCAATGTACAATTAATGACAACAATCAAGCACAGCTTTTAATTTACTCTTACAATGACCTATTCTTTCTAGTCAACTTCCCTAGCTAAGAGTAACTTCAACAGATACACATGCGTGCACGCACATATGACGCAAGTTTTTGAATAAGCATTGAAAAAATTGAAAACAATATTCATCGCACTGTCTAACTAATCTTTCCTTCTCTTTTAATATCTTTCATTACAAGTTTCTTAAAACTGGAAAATAACTGAAAATAAAAGCTTATGATAAAGACGAATGAAGCAAATTATGATGGTAGTTACCCACGAGAATCTTATAGTAAATATATAGTTATTTTTGCTTCATTATCACGCAGCAGCACACAGTGACTAATTTTAAAATAGCGACTAGGTGACAGTTTTATTCCATTTGGGAAAAAAGTGCGGAGCTCTAAACTTGCTTGACAATCGACGCAGCACAAGATTTCTGAAAAAATTGTTCCCGTTGTCAGGACAGGAAATCCAGTTCTCAAAAACGGCGGAACATCCTGACTCTACTCTAAGTGTAGTTTCTAATGAAAAGTTCTCTTCTCAAGTTATAATCGTGATCGTATCACATGTGCTGCGTGTTTTTCGTCATTGCCTTCTGATCAAACAAATTTCTTTCCATTATTCTATTTGCAGATATCAATTTTTCAAGCTTTAATCACTTCTCAGAACTCACAAAAAACTAATACCTTAGAGTTGAACGTAATTCTAACTCTTAACAGAATTTATCCAGAATCAGAAACTTATATGAGCAATACTTTTTTCCCCAAATAAAACACACTAACTGTCGGAAGGGTTTAATTTTCTAATACAGAGCGGTAAAAAGGCTACGTTGCAGGAGTTCGATAAAAATAAAAACAGAAAAGTCTACATTGCTTTAAACGAAGTTATCATTCTGAAATCTTTTGGCAGTTTAACATTATTTCATTAGATTGAGTTTATTGGGTGTTTCTATATCTATTTGCAAAATTCATATTAAGAAAACACAGACCACCACACCACCCTTCCTCCGCCTAAACATCAAATATACACGAATACATCAAAATAACCTCCACACTACAGCTGTGTTTAGCCTCGATATACGACACACTATGCACTATATTGCTCCGGAGTAAGAAGGGGGGAGTTACTTGAGTAGGATTTACTTCTACAGAGAGAGCTGATGGCAGGTGATTTCTAACCAGGAACGTTTTGGATGCAAGGCCGAGCAATCACCAATTATGGCAAACAGACTCGGATAAAGAGTTTGATGATTCATTTAAGATAGTATACAGCAAAGTCAACAAGAATTATACATTTCAATCCTCCAGCCAGCAGAAGGAAAGAAATCAATTTCTTGTCAGTTAATAATTTTCAGAGAAAAAGTGCATAATTTTCGACTGAAAAAATACAATATTTGTGCTTTCATTTTCACTTCGCTGTTTCGAAGAAAATCTTGTTCGTTCAAGACAGACCCTCCAATTAAGGTAATCTATTGCAACAAATGCAAAACTCCGCCATCAACTTCATCATCAATCTACCGAAATTTGATAATTATTTCAACTTAATGCAAGACTCAATGCGTCGGAAGTGAAAGTCAGCAAACAAAAATTATTTTTCATGAAAAAGTGTTCACACCTTAAACTATTTTCATCAAAATTAGCAAGTTTAGAAGCATATTCACGTTAAAAAAATATGGTATGCATCTTCGATGGCAGTTAAAAAAATGAACGAAATTGAACATAGGAAAAAGAAAAATTTGGATGGATTTAGAGTAAACGGGAAGAGATACTTTCCATTAAACCTGCATGATGTCCCATTTAAATTAGAAATATGAGACAGTCTTAGTAGTAAGGATTTTTTGATAGCACTAAGGGATTTACTGCACATAAATACGATAACGTGACTGTTGTAAACTGAACGAAAAAACTATTCACTTAAGTTATGAGAAAGTTATGTAACTGAAGAGGAAAGTTCTTACTATAAGAATACCTTTCCAAGCAGTGGCTTATAGTCGATCTATGTCAGCGTTGACAACGCGAGGAAAATAATTGAAGGTCGCGATTGATCTCTGAAAGTTTGAAGATTAGTAAAAACTAATCGGCAGGCATGCGACAAATTCCTCCAAAAGTTCGAAACGTTGTAAATTTATGATTGTTAAACATGAGCACATTGTGGTACGTGGAATTTAATGTACATAGTAGGAGTAGCAATAAATCCAGGACGGAAAAAATGTGAAATAAGATGGGTCTCTAAATAGTGAGAAAAAAAAGAACCACAAGAGGACGTTAGAACTAACACAATCCGAAATTCCAGACAAAGAAACAACAAATAACGGAAGTGACGTAAAATTCTGTTTATGCCGACCACCTTAAAAGTCAGAAGAAACCAACACTGAAATCACCCCTTTTAAAAAAAATTATGATGGGCGGAGTTGAAATCATGAACTTTCATTAGCATAAATTACGGGTCAAAACTAAAAATAATAAAATTTTTTCAGATCTGTTCTCTCCTTCGTTAAATTATCACAGTATCTCCACGAAATTAAAACCATTGCCACTAACTGTGGAATCAGCTCAACAAGTATTTCACGCCTTGAGTGTGCACAAAATCCATAATTTCATAACGAACCCTTCTCTCAAAATACCTCCCAACCATTATTACACATCGTTATCAATCTCGATCTTCTTATTTCCAAAATTGAAAAAATAAACTCATAATCTTTTTAATCACAGTTAACTAATTCAAAGAAAAAAAAACATTATTTCGCAGAAACACTTCAATATGTGCTCAATAATTATCTTACCACTAAGTGAGGTAGAACTTTCTTGTCGCGGAGTACAATGACCAACTGGTGGCCAACACGTAGAATTTTTCGAAACTGGAATCCAAAACATTCGTTCACCATTCTTATGATGCCATAGCTCCAAAATGAATTTACCATCTAAACAAACAAACCGTAACGTTACAGTGTCCTCAAAACTAAAATTTATGATTTTTATCTACCTACCCTTATAAAATTTAAATCGTCCCGAATTTGAAGGAGTTGGATTATAATCATTCTCCGAAGGAGTTGCCGTCGATGGAGTGGTAGGTGGACTTAAAATACCGTTAGAATTTGTAGCATCATTGCTGGTTGGAGAAAATTTCAAATCAGTTACTGGTACTGGTCCCCCATTTACATCTTTTCCGTCCATAGTATTGAAGCATGATGCGCTAACAATGTCACTATTTATTATTCGCATAGCTTATACCATCTTCTAGAGGTTCTAGACGATCTTCAAGCTGTAAATATCATCTCATGATTAATTTGGTCCATTTTTACAGCAGGGCTGAGTATACTATATTTCTGAAACACGATTTAATGATTGAGGTTAAAGAAATCAATTTGAATGTAATGCAAAGATGACTGCTGACATAATGACAATAACTATTTCACAATAAAATAACCAAATATGAATCGCATAATTTGAATTTCATTCATACTCAGATGATCGAAATTTCAAAACTTCAGGTTAAGTACGTGCAGAAAACGACAGAGGATGTAAGTATGAAACCAAATGACAAAACATCTGTTGGGGGTAACAGAAAGTTGATCAAGAAAATAGGGATTTAACAATGTAGAATAAGTACTAAACTGGAAAGAGCAATGTGGTAGGCAGTACCTGGTGTACTACTGCAGTTAAATAGCACCTGGGTACTCAGTTTAATGAAAAATAAACTATTATGAGAAAAATTTGTACCAGAATAGCGTGCTTTCACTGATAAGAATTTGCTTCGTAACATTCCATTTTTCTGAATGGTGGTAGAATCGTTGAAATGAACACACGAACTAATTTAAAAATTGTTATTTTAGCGCATAAATTCGATTAAACGGAATTAATTTGATCGATTAGTTATTCACTTGACACCAAACTGAAGTAAAACAGAATGAACTACCGATTAGTAATGAACAAATCACAGAAATCAAAATAAATTGAGCAATTTTATTACTTGAGAACCGAGAATTAAGTTGGAGAGCAAGAATTTGAGATTTGAGAGTTCCTGACATTTACCTAGATAATTTGGTTCAAGAAGTTTAGTAATGCAGCCCAAGAGAGCACGAATAGTCTCGTATGACTTCATGATTTTTTCAAGAATTTTGCCCACTCTTGGTTCTTGGTTCTAAACATCAAACAAAAAAAGTTCCAGTTTGAACCAAAGCATCAGTGATTGCGAGGTAGATGTAGAGGCGCGTTCAGAATAAACGCCTGGGTAACATCCTAGTAAACAAGAGCATACACAATTGGGAGTTTCCATCTTTGACCATATAGCTTAATGGACTGCTAGAACTGATAAGAAATACATAGGGTTAAATGGAACATCGCTGAAGCCAATGTTAACAGGCGTTCTTTTTACGAAAAACGATCTTTGGTGATAAGTGAAAGTACAAACACTAGTGAAACTTAAAAGAATATCGTTCTATCACTGCTTATATTGTTAGGAGTCACGAAAATATAACTGAATACAAATTCAGTTTTCACACAGAGTACCTTTTTCGAAAAGTAACGCCTGCATTCTTTGGCTTCAAGATTTTATTAGTTCTAGCAGTCCATTAAGCTATATAGTCAAAGGTTTCCATAGACACTGTGAGAGCGCTATAGTCAGCAAACAATAAAGGTGATGGTGTATGTTATCAAAAATAGGTTTGTTTGTTTATGTTGGGATACGATTCCCTCACTACCTCACGAATATAATGATATATATTTATACCTAATCTGTAAATAACATATATGTAACATTTCGGTATTCCACATGTGGCGAAGCTGATTGCCACCTTACAGTTTTTCCATCTTTGATCAACAGAGATTGTTCGCTGTTCATCAGTCATCATTGTTACGATATCGTGAAATAAATATTTGAGTTCATGATTCTTTTTCTCTGCGTTAATTATTTAAAGATCTAAACTCCCCTCAACAGTTTATAACGGATTCTATTAATGAGCCATTCACAGAATCCATTGCAAACAAACAGACCTCTCCAAATTTTTGAACGAATTCTTGATGGTTTGCTGTTTAAAAATTGTTTCTGCACCTCTAAAAGGACATGTGTCTGCTTCCACACCAATATATTCAAATATTTGTAGATAAATAAGTTATAACTGGGGTTGTGAATTTAGTACATTAGTACTTATCAATTATAAAGGTTTAACCTTTATACAAAAATATATTCCAAAGAACTGAACAAAATTGCACATACTTTCAGCCCACTGATTCACTCACAAGTTCATTGGGTGTGAAAAAAACAAACCCCAATAGCATTTAAAGCTTTGTTTAGTGTTCACGTGTTCAGCTGTTTACTTTTTATTTTCTTTGTGAAACTGGTTTTGTGATCTGTAAGGAATTTTTTTTTACCTAACATTACTGGTATAGACTAGACAACATGCCATTTTTCTGTTTAAAATGATACCCATATTGTTTGGCCATTTTTCATTTTTTTAGGGAATTTATAGAGAATTTTCGAGTAAAATAAGGGAATTTTATAATGGCACTTTGAACAGTTTTTGGGGCACTAAATTCTCAACCTTACTTATTGTTGTGGTGGTAGTCATGCAACCTCGCTCACATCGTCACCTA
>WOFM01002033.1:0-34571 GCA_011428145.1 Ericerus pela
AAAATGACTGGCATATCAGCAAGAAGTTTTGGATTTTCAATGGCATTCGCAGGAAATGTCACAATTTCTTTTGTTGGAATACTGTCGTCTGGTGTAAGAGTGATTTCATCATCAGCATTGAATTGAACTAAGAAACGTTGAGGCTCTGTACCTGGGAGATCAATACCGGGACAAGAAGTGCTCTCTTCATTCATTAGCGGATAAGATTCATTTGTTTTAAATGATTCTGCAGGTGTTTCATCGATGTCACTGGATTTGGGACTGTCGAGTGAGTCGACGGATTTTGCTACGTGGGGGTCGACAGCTTCAAAAGTTTCTTCTTTGATTTCTTCTGAATTATTTTCAGTTTTCTTAGGACTCGCCTCCAAAGGATCCGTTTCACCGACATCCTGCTGCTCGGAATCTGAATCTTCCCAATCCTTGTCTAAGGATTCGACGAGCATTAAACAATCATTCATACTTATGGCATTAGGTGATATTTGCATACACAAATAAATAATATTACCAGTCGGTGTTACCATCACCACCGGCTGATACATATTAAGCAATAAATGATTTTCATGTTCAAACTTATCGAAATTTTTTCTGAACCGATAAATACATATTATATTAGCTCTGTCCAAAACTTTATTCTTTTTTTTTATCATATCTTGTTCATTGTTGAATAATTATCACAAATTACGTTTAGTACTAAGTAAATCGTTCTAACATTATTATCATCTGTGATTCAGTGTAGATCAAAGCTCTATACGAATCCGGCAATACGCCATTTTGTATTCTACAACTAATAGGTGAATTCGTTGATATTTGTTTAAATGTGAGAAATTTTATGGTTTTTGATTTTTTTATTACCTTTATAGATCTTTCTCATTGTTTCAGATAAAATCTACTTTCGCTCAACATATTGAAGCGCCAAAAAAACAAGTTTCTTGTCATATTTTTAAAGGTTTTCAGGATCTTTTCATCAATAAATGAAATAAGTAAAAGTGTCTTACATGGCAGATCAGCGGCAAAATGGAACATACATGAATGGTTCAGATACATACGCTACATAACATAATCACTATCGCTCAATACATAAAATATACAGTTGTTACATCACAGATGTTTAAACCAATGATGCCTGATACTGAATGCAAATGGCATTATGTTGTTATAATCTTATTACTATGGTGGAAAGTCCAAAAGGGCAAGGTGGAGTGATTTGGAATATCTGAACAACATTATCATGCAATTTTATAAGATTAAACTATGCAATCAAAGTTATCAAATTAAATGAAAAAAAAATTATTGCTTGAAGATAGCTGAAATTCAGGTCAAACATTAACAAATATTTTCTGAAAATTCTGTGAAAATTTCGCTGAAATCGTACCATTGGTTCTTGAAATTCTGGAAGATTTATTTGAATTAAACTGTGGATACAAAATGGCGTATTTCCATACTTATATCAATAGGGTTTTACCACCACTAAGTAAAGTTTTTTACTAGTAGGTATGTGCATGAGGGTGATCTATATACAGTTGTATATAGTGATAATAAACAATGCAAAATTCCTTAAAAAATTTTCACACGCAACAAACTCTAGACATTCACTTTTGTTCACTTGTGATTCAAATTGTTGAATTAGTGATAATAAAGTTCACTTCTATAGAGCAATAGAGATATGAGGATAAGATAAAGTTTTTTAAATTATAAAGGTAAAAAACGTAACTTTTTTCTTTTCATTATTGCAAAATCTTAAATAATTAATATGTTCTTCTGTACCCGAGGAAGAACTTTTGCAATATGAGAACAAATTAATCAAGTCTGTTACTAAACCTAACCAGTTCTTTTAATGAACATTGGTGGTGTGTTCAGAATAATTGGGTGTTGTTATTTCTATCAGCTTGGTGAGGGGTTGCTCGGATTTGTACTGAATATGAACCAGATCCTTGGGTGTTTTATTTTTCGATTTTATCGTTATAGTGAGGAAAATATACAAAAATTTAGCAAAGCTGAAATTAGAAAATAAAAAGTCGTCTTTTCATTTCTTTTTTAATATTAATGCTTTATAATATTCACAATATTTAGTATAAAGATTTCATTCTTGACTTAAGAAAAATTGTATCAGCTTCGATGAAGATGATAAAAATATTGAATGCGTTATTGAAGTGAAGAAAGTTTTGAAAAATTTTCACAAAAGCTGAAAGAAGCCGGCATTTTATTTTCAATCCGTTCATTAAATATTAAAAGTAAGTCAATGAATTCTAAAAAGGTATCTTCTTACCTACTCAATTAACTTCAGACCTGTCACACACATCAACTAAACTACGAATTGGACAGGTACTTGAGCTACTTTAAATATGACGAAGTTTTTTTGGACACCACAAGCTAATATTGTTTTATTTTTTGGTAAATTTAAATTGAAAAGTGAAAAATTCCCACTCTCCAGTCTCCATTAACTCTAATGATAAAAAAATCTGATAACTGCAACGTGTATTTCTACCACTTTGCATGATTCACTGAATCATTTGAAAACAAAAACCTTGCCCAACCTGGTAGAAATAACAACCCAGAATAATTGTGGATTTTCAGGTTATGTAAGAAGTAATTTTGATGTTCAATTGTTTGCGATAATATTCAATCATATAGTAATAAAATTATTTAATTCTAGTTCATTTCATATTTTTTATTCTAAATGTAGTACTATGCTTCGAAAATTTCTATGAAAAATCAATCTTATCAATTATGAAGGTTTCACCTTTACACAATTATATTCCTGAGAACTGAACAAAATTGCACGTACTTTCAGACCAGTGATTCACTCACGAGTTCGTTGGGTGTGAAATAATCTTCGAACATATATTAGATGGATTGCGCATACGGATAAAATGTTGAAGGCCACCAATGAAATGTACATTCCATTCAAAAGTTCATTCCCTTATAAAACTGTACTTTTCACAGAATTCATCTACAATTCTCTTCGATTCCTTGCCCAAAAATTAATCAGGATTCAGCGACAAATCAAAGAGAATTCATCTACGAATTTTTTTCGATTCATCGCTGTTAAATTAATTAAGATTCAGCTACGAATCGAAGACAATTCATCTACGAATTAATTCATCTACGAATATTTAAAAGGAATAAATGACGGTATTTAATTTTGAAAACACTTTCATTTTGTAAAATGACAATGCAAATCCCTCCAAATTATTAATGAATTGATGTATGATATTTGATAAATCCTGAAAAAAGGAGCTTTTGAATGAAATGTACGTCTTCATGGTGTCTCCATATAAGCCAATGTTAATTTTATCAGTATGCGCAGTCCATTATATATATGGTCCAAGAAAATAACAACTTCAAAAAATAAATAACACAAGATGGTGGCTCATTTCTTATCAACCTCATGCGCATACTTGTTAATACGAGCCTTACCACTAACCTTTGACTATATACAACTGACTGCTAATACTGATAAAAAGCTGTGTTAAAACAAACAGGCGTATCTTTGTTCAAAATGTTAGTTCATTATCAAATTTATTAATACTTCTTGTCTTTTCCTTCGACTAGGTCTCTTCTTACCACAATTATTGCTTTTAATTACGAATTAAATCGGTAATGTTGTAGTTTTATAAAACTCAGTAGTTCAAAAATTTCAGTTAAATCAATTTAAAATTTGATTTATTGATGCATAGCTCTTATTGGTGGATATGCCTAAATTTATGCAAACAATTTTTTCAATCTTTAAATTCCCATTTTCTTTAATTACACCTTCTAATTTTTCAATTTTAAAATATGAATAACCTAGAACATATTCCGGAATGGTCGGGAACATTTTGAGCCTACCAATAAACTAACATTTTGAACGGGGATACGGGTGTTTGACTCAACTTCACTGGTTGTTCATTAGACTCTGTGTTATTCTTATCAGTATTAGCAGTCCAGTATGTATATAGTCAAAGCCACTAACAGTAGCAGTAGTCATCATATATAAATTTTGAGAATTATGCATTTTCTTCAATTGGCAACTCTGTACTTTATATTGATGAGTTGTAAAACGTGTATATAAATGTATAACAATTTTTTCGTGAATCGTGAGTCTAATAGCCTATGTAAATTTTTTAATCAACTGCGTTGCGTTCGAGTTGATTTACTATCGAATCCGTAGTTCGGCTACGTTGTAGTATGGTCAATGCAAGTATAATTTAAGTCAATTGTCGGCATTTTTAAACAGAATTATTTTGTTGGAATGTGTCTTCGAATTATAGACGGTTCGAAGAATGGCGGGGAAAAAATTTCAGTATGATGAGAGCGGAGGCACATTTTACTACTTCATTTTATCATTTTTAGCTCTATTACTTGTACCTGGTACTTACTATTGGTGGCCGAGGAAAAGGAAGAGAGGTAAATACTGTTCCCTTATTGCCATTATTGAATTATTCTTCATTGAATGAGTCAATGTAACTTGCGTATAATCGTTAAGGTTTCACCGTGTTTTTCATTGTTATTGAGTTGTGGCATGAGTTGTGTAACCTTCATCTAATGACTAAACGTTAATTTCTGAATTCGTTTTAGATGTCGAATCAGACGGTTCCCAGTGTCAGTGCGCTGGCTGTAAACGGAAACAACTTATATTGCAAAAGAGTGAGCCGTGGAAAGTTTTCAAGCATGCATTTGTGTACGTTGGTTTGTATATAGTCGTTCTGTCACTCATTCAAAATTCCACTAAGTTCAGTTTTCTATTCTAGAAAACTTTTAATAATCTCCGGATGGATGATCTTGGCGTTTCTTGCTTTCAAAGTTTCACAATTTGATTATGAATATTCCAATTTTGATCCTTACGAAATCCTGGGCATTCCGCTGGTAAGCTAATGCTCATTACTCTGCAATTAATTTTTTTATGTGTCAAAACATTGTTCGTAATTTTTCGCAGGGCTCGTCTGAGGCCACAATTAAGAAAGCTTATCGACGTTTATCGTTGATCTTGCATCCGGACAAAGAAACAGGAGATGAAAAGCTTTTATGAAACTAACCAAAGGTACTGTACTCGTGGATGCATTATCTGTCGTATTTGTTGCATTGACTTTTCTTTCATTACGTGATTACAGCATATCAAGCTTTAACGGACGATGAATCGCGGAAAAATTGGGAGAAGTATGGAAATCCGGATGGCCCCGGTGCTATGAGTTTTGGAATAGCTCTACCATCGTGGATCGTTGAGAAAGAAAATTCTGTTGTTGTACGTATTTACTTGTGTGAAAGGATTCTCTTCTGCTACTTGAAAAAAATAAAATTCTTCAATTTTTTTTCACAGGTACTTGGTTTGTACGCTTTAGTGTTCATGGTGGCATTACCTACTGCCGTTGGTATGTGGTGGTATAAGTCAATCAGATATTCTGGCGACAAAGTAAATGTTGAAGCTCATTTAATTCGCATATTATTCGAACGAAAAACTCGTAATTTATGTTCGTTTCTAGGTGTTACTAAATACCACAAGAATGTATTATTATTTTTTCGACAAAACACCCTCAATGCCGTTGAAACGTGTCATCATGATACTAGGCGCCTCTCTCGAGTTTGAGAAAAAATTCAATAGTGACATAGTCGAAAGGGAATCGGACGAGTACGAAATGCCGAAGGTATTTTATTATTTTAATCAAATTTTATGAAATGGTGTTGAATTGGAATCGTCTGATTTTAATTCTTGTATGATTAGAATTTTGTTGTTTTAGTTCTTATTTACCACACGAATAAGATTAACAGTTACCTTCTCTCTGTTGAAACCTGTGATTTTCCAACAATTGATAATTTTTGTGCTGACAATTTATTAGTTTTCTCGTGTAATTGTAATTATGAAGCGCATCAAAATTAATCGGTGAAATCTGAGAAAACTTATTTTTAATGCATTTTGAATCCTCTAAAAACTTCTTTCCGGCGTCTTTTTTTTTATGTATGACGACTAAGCTCTGTGGAACGTCAATTTTACACTTTTTTGTTCACTCTTTCTCAAATGTTCTGAATTGAGACGTATTCCTCTTGAAAACGATCTTTCTAATTTTTTTTCACATTTTAATGGTCTTTTTGAAGATTCTATCTGCATAACTTTGGAAAAGTGTCGCTTCTTACTATCTTTTAATTGGTTTATCAACTTTGTTTTCCAAATATTAGGTTGTTCAACTCAATCTAATTTTGCCCCTGCTTTGGAGATGTTTAAAAAATAATCTCAGATCAAGATTTGAGTATTCACGTTCCTGTTAACTTTCATCTTGCTAACAAAAAACCATCTAAAAACCTTTTGAAAACCATGGTCATTAAATAAGATGTATCCAAGTTTTTTCCCTTTTTTTGCTATACTATCTACTTACGAAAGTTTTGAAACGAAGTAGGGTTGTTTTCTCTATACTTTGCGTAGTATTGATATCCCTGTCCTCGTTGTTATTAGTTCTGGGGTATCTGATTAATAATTATGTGTGTTTTTAAAGCTCATCATGCAGCTGCCCAATTTGGGAGAAAAAAATCGGGAACGTCCGCTGTATTATAAATACTCGTTAAAGGCCAGAGCCTTAATTCACGCTCATCTGTCACGTATACCTTTGAATCCGGAAACGCTCGACCAAGATCGAATGGTCGTCGTGAAAAAATGCCCGCATCTTATTCAAGAAATGATCAACTGTATCGCTCAGTTAATACTGCTAGCGTACGCGCAAAGAGGTTTCTACTTATTTCATGAAAGTAGTATTCTTTCTCTTCTGTTTATTCCGCAATACTTTGAATACGATTTTCTTAAATTTTAGTTCCACGTTTACTAAATATCGAAACGCTGGAAAATTGCATGAAGTTGTGCCCAATGATCGTGCAAGCGTTGTGGGAACGCAAAAGCCCGTTATTACAGTTGCCATACATTCAAGAAGAACATCTAAAATATTTTGTCGTTCGAAAAGTGAGTAATCAGAGTTGCTGTTTTTTATTTTTTTCGAATTTTCGAAATTCTTCGTGAAACAGCTCTCCATCTTATTAAATTCTTATATTACTATGGAATCGTTAAATGTTTGTTAGTATACAAAAATCTCTATAAATTATAAGTGACTCTTTAATTGTGAACAGAACCACTTTAACTCAGCGAAAATTGCCGACGTATGTTTATTAAATGTTGAACAATTATTCTGTCATATAAAATTGAAGGTTTTATTATTTTTTTGATGAAAATTTGACTTCGGTGACACCATTTAATTCCTGCTCTTGCAATCGCCGTTGCACAATCCTCTAATTTATATTTGTTGATGTATTCCAATATTTTGTTTATGAAGAAATATTTTGAAATAAGAAAGCTGGCGTAGAAGACAGGTGTTAAAAAAATATCTTCTGTGCTATGCCGGTGCTTTATGTAAAAAACATTCGTAAATGACATAATTGAATGTCAGTTGGCAAAATATTTATTCCCAATTTTCTGTTATTTTCATTCTCATTCAAACCATTTGTTTCTTAACTCATTTTTCACGATTGAGCCCTTCACTGTATACACCTGACGAAATAAGTTTACTCGAATATTCCATCCATTTATCTGTCGCCGCTTCTCATTTGAAAATATGTATCATCTACTATTCTTAGCTTTGAAATATCTCGAACGTAATCTGCAAATCTGTTACTGCAGAAGTTATGTTTTGCAGCTTTTTCAACTGTGAAATGTTACGTAACATGAATCCCTCGATGAATTAATTGTTTACTTGTGCGCGTGCAAGAATTTGAAAAATTACATCGTCATATTATGTTCATTTCGATATGATTCACATTCGGACCGTTAATTTTTATGTTTTAATTTGTGTAATCATTTTTTCACTGTTGCAGAAATACATAAGAAATGTTCAACAGTTTGCTCAATTGAAAATGGAAGACAAACGTTCGATCTTGAAATTCTTAAAAGATGATCAAGTTGACGACGTATTGAAAGTGGCTAGCAAAATGCCACTTATCGATTTTCAGGTTCGATGCGAAGGTGAGCACCGTTTATATCATAAATCAAATTTATTGAGTAGTCTGTAGACAAAAATTATTGAGAGATAGAAAATAATGATTTAAAATTAACCTCGCAAAAGGGTTAGGGCTGGAGATGATGGAAATTATCCGTTTCATGAGAAAAAAAATGATGGATACCATTTTCTCGTTTTGACTAATTTTTTTAAATGTATAATTATGTACGTGAATGTGTGGCCTATATGTATGTAACGCCTAAATTTTGTGATCACGGTTTTAAAAAAACTGCAAAATAGATTGGGCTATAATTTTTGTGAGGTGTAGTTTACATAATCATAGGAGCAGAGCAGGTCTGAAAGAAGTTTGATCCTGATCGGTTGAGTAGTTACCGAGAAAACTGAAATAAAAAAATTTCTGGAAAAGTCGTTTTTCCAGGATTTTTTGAAAACGACAGAAAAGATTAAGCTGAAATTTTCGCGGTAGATTGTCTTTATGTTGGAGCTGCTTTAACAGAAGTTTGATGACTTTTATTTCTGTATTTTCCAAGAAAACTTGCGAAAAAAAATTCGTGAAAAATTTTTGTTCATGGTTTTGAGAAAACTACAAAAAAAATATGACTGAAATTTTCACGAATAGTATTCCTTGTATGGGACGAAGTATAATAGAAGTTTGGTGCATATTGCTTCAGTAGTTTCCGAGAAAACTGAAAAACAAAAATTCCTGGAAAATCGGTTTTTAGTAATAAAAATCGACAGATCCATATTTTTTATTAAAGATATCGATAACTATCGATAGTGTTTTGTAATTTTTTTACCTGAAACTTAAACAATAAAATATCGATAGTTATCGATAGTTTTTCGCAATTTTTTCAAGTATTTGTAATGCTGGTTTGTTTTTTAAATCTTACATATTGAGATGAAAATTGGAAAACTGGGTTTTCTAGCGAAGTATCGCTGCGCTAGAGTTTTTATTTTTTCTTTGGGAACAACTACTTCCATTTCCCTCCAAAAATTATGTTATGCATTTGTTTCTGTTTCATCGTCAAGTTCATGTAATTCCGAGAAAACTATTTATGCTCTTAAAGTATCGTTTTTGATGGAATATTGGTACATATCAGGTTTTTGAAACAGAAAATAGATTCAGCAGCCATTCCCTTTTTTCTGATTTCAAAGATTTTAACCGAAGATTTCAAAATAGGGCGGAAAATGAAAATGTTGACCAACTGGTTGTTGTTATTTCTAATGTTTTGCAGTTATCGACGATGAAAATTCAACGGTATTTACCGCCGGAGCTATTGTAACCGTTACGGTTTTACTAAAACGAAAAAACCTTAGCGAAGTTTTCGGCAACGAAACGTACAAGGATAAGAACATTATCGAAAACAACGAAAAGGAAAAAGAACCGGCCGAAAAAGAGACAGAAGAGATGAAATTAAATAAAGATAAGCTCGAAAACGAAGAAGAGTCTCAAAATAAAGTACTATCCCTTTTTTTGATGGTTTCCTGTAATGCATATTATTTATGGCGCTCCGTAGAAGCGATTTAATATCAACGTACTTTATTCTTTGTATAGAATGCTGTTACAACAGTTGCTAGTGCCCGGCCAGTGTGGCAGAAAAAACAATACAAAGTGAAAAAAGGCGGTGCGAAGAAGCAGCCGCAGAAGAAACAGATGTCAATCGCTGAAAAGAAGAAACTGAATTGGGAACGTAAGCAAAAGGAAAAAGAAGAAAGAGAGAAAGTGAGTTATTATATTAGCGCGGTTTTCTCACTTTTTTAGAAGTTACGTGTAAAAAAGCTGTTTACAATTGAGATTTGCAGTCTAAAAGTTCGGGACTCTATTTTTTGGATTGTCAAATCTTACTTTTCCAAAGCTGATTGTGAAGGAGTTGTATATAAGCACATAAAATTACAATTGAA
Source organism: Ericerus pela (assembly GCA_011428145.1). NCBI lineage: Eukaryota > Metazoa > Arthropoda > Insecta > Hemiptera > Coccidae > Ericerus > Ericerus pela. The sequence goes on from WOFM01002033.1 coordinate 9,873, forward strand.
GATTGTATTTTCTTGATTAAGATTGTTTAAAGCAGCCTCTAAACAATCTCTAATGTAAACGAAAAAAGCGAAGAGCTAAAAATCTGCTATTCTAAAAATGTCTGCTTGTGGATTGTAAAAAAACACGTGTGAAAACACCGCTATTCGTATCAATTCCAGAGGAACTTTGCCCCTCCCCCTAAAAAAATTAATTTAATCCTTATACCTCTGAATGCTTAAAGACCTGTTCAAGGTTTATCTCTTGGTTGAAAATTATCTCCTTGGAAAATATTTCTCGCTGTTTGGATTCAGTTGGAGAAACTACTTAGTTTTTATTCGCTACTTTTGATTCATGGAAACTCTTCACTTATCACAGCTATTGATTTTTCTGTTTTTGCTTTGTCATAAAATGAAAGCTCAGTTGGCGGTCAGGAAGTTCTGATCAGCCTGCACCAATAAATTCGTGAAATTTGTGTGAAAGCCGAAATATGTGAAAACAACTATAGTGCGGTAAGCCTCGCTAGAAAAAGTAGGTTTTCGAGAAAAAGAAATGAATTTTGATGGTCACATTAATTGTCTGTAAGTTTATATGCGCTAATAGTATTTTATGATTGTATGAAATATGTTGGCTGCTGACAAAATATTAAATAATGTGAAATATGAAAGCATTTTTTCTTGAAAAAATGAAAAATTAATTAAGATGATTAAAACCAATGAAATATAATAAAATTATGAAATAAAAAAAAAGAAAACATGAACATACGGTTAACTTTTGTAAAAAGAGAAGTTCATGCAAATTTGAAAAAAGAGGAAAAAAGCTTCACCGGAAGTGCCGTCCGGTCGACCTGCACCAAAATTGGTAGCATGCTACAGTAAATTTTAATGAATATTTACTTCAAATTTTGTGCATGATTCCAAAATTTCACATTTTATGACGAATATAAAAACAAAAATAGTGGTAAAGAAAGTATCCCCGGGCCGATCCGCGCCAAAATTGGAAGCGTACTACAACGAAACAAAATTAATATTTACTTCGAATTTCGTGGTTATTGGTGCAAAATTGAGCATTTTATAACTAAAATAAAAACAAAAATGGTTGTACCGGAAGTACCGCCCGGTCAATCCGCATCAAAATTAATTGGTCTGGTTCTTGGCTTAGTAAAAATGTTCGTGCTAAATTTCGAGGTTATTGGACAAAAATTCCGACCTGTACCGTGAGAACCAGAAATTGACTCATATGCATATATATATATATATATATATATGAATTTGAGTTATGGGTGCCAAAATTTTCCTGAGATCATGAAACGAAAAACGTACCCACCCCCAACCCTGCGAGCTAATGTCTACTGATAATAGTTTATTTTATTGAGAAAACCTACTTAAAAATATTTGTTATGAATTTCAAAATAACACAGTTTAAAACCATTTAAAACAAAAATTGACTTGAAGGAAATACCATCCTGTCGATCTACACGAAAACTGGTAGAATGTTACAATCATTTATAATGAATATTTGTTTCAAATTTCGTACATATTCTAAAATTCCATATTTTATGACCAATACGAAAACAAAAATTGAGGTACCGGAAGTACCGTCCGTTCAATCCATACCAAAATTATCAATATGTTACAATAAAATATAATAAATATTAGTTTGAAATTTCGTACATATTGTTCTAAAATTGCGCATTTTATGATTAATATAAAAAAAAATAGCGGTACCGGAAGTAACGTCTGTCCGATCCACGCTAAAATTAGTAGCATCCTACAATAAATTATTATAAATAATTGTTCCGAATTTCGTAGCTATTGAAGCAAAATTGAACATTTTATACCCAAAATAAAAACAAAAATTATGGTATCCGAAGAACCATCCGGTTGATCCGTATCAAAATCAATAAGTCTAGTTCTTGGCCGAGTTTAAATGTACGTACCAAATTTCGTAAGTATCTGATGAAAATTGCGACCTGTACCATGGGAACAAGAAATAGACTTAAATCTATCCATCCATCCATCCGTCTATCTATCTATCTATCTATCTATCTATATATATATATATATATATATATATATATATGAATTTGAGTTATTGGTGCCAAAATTTTCCTGAGATCAGGAAACGAAAAACGTACCCACTCCCAACTCTGGGGTGTAATGCCGCACCAAGCGTAATGAGTAGATTTTCTAAAGAAAAAACCTACTTAAAAATGAAGCTGGTCCACTTTCATATTCCTTACTGAATGGTTTTATGTTTTACCAGAAGTTGAAGTTCTTTTGTTGTTTTTTTTTCTTTCTTTAATTCGTTTCATTTCAGGAAAGCGAAAAGCAAGAAAATGGCGAAAAAAGTAAGGACGAATCTAAAAAGCATTCGGACGACAATGAAAACAGTAATTCCGATACTGATTCCAGTTCAAGTGATGAAGAAGAAAGTGGAAAGTCAGATAATGAAAATGATGATACGAAAAAGGTAATAAATTTCGTCTAGCTGGAGAGGAACCGTGGTATCCGTATTGTTAGAGAAAATCTGGACTTCCAAAATAATGGTGTGAAGCGGGTTCAGTTGACGAAATTCGTTCCACAGTTCTCGATATTATGTTCATCTTTCGCGGTTATGGGTGGAAATTTTTAAACTATGAAAAATTATTCGAATACCTCCCTTCTGTTTTACAAACTATTGGAGGCAAAATATAGAACATGGAAGGGATACCTTCTGTTTTTCAAAAAACTAAATTAATTTATTCTTTAAGGCATTGTGTTTGTAGCGAAAGTGTAGATCACGCAAACTTCAAATGATTAAATGAGAACGTTATTTTCAAATTATGAAAGTTTCAATAATTTATTCCAAATTTCTCGACTGTGCAAAATTGAGCATTTTATAGCCAAAATAAAAAAAAAAAGTGATACCAGAAATATCGTCCGGCCGATCCGCACCAAAATCAGTAGGTTAGATCCTTGGATTAGTACAACTGTTCGTACCAAATTTTGTGATTATCGGATAAAATTTGCGATCTGTACCGTGGGAACAAGAAATTGACATATCTATCTATCTATCGATGAATTTGAGTTATTGGTGCTGAAATTTTTCTGAGGTCATGAAACTAAAAACGTACCCACCCCAAACCCTGGGGGCTAATATCGTACCAAGTGTAACAAGTAGATTTTGTGAAAAAACCCTACTTAAAAATTGTTCAGTTGTCAATTCAATAGGGTACTGGACATGATTTTCAGTAAACATATTTTCAAATTCTTTAAAAAAAATAAAAAATATCAGTGAAAACCACATTAAAATTGGTTGGATAGAATGGGAGAAAATGAATGGTAAAGTTGAGTTGTCAAAAAACGTGATATTTTTTGAGCAGTGGGTATGATGTCATAGAATTGACACATCAGCAAACTTTTCACATCTTTCACAGGTTTCTCATTCATTCATTCCTCACTCTCCTGTGTTTGTACATTGGTTTAGTTAAGCTCATCAATTTAAAAAGTTCATGGTGACTGTAAGGGAAGGGATAAAAAGATGTGCACTTGCACCCCTCACCCTCTTATTTATAGACAAATTCAAAACATTGAAAAACAATAAAAACTAAGAAAATCAAAAACCAATTATTCCTTATTTGTTTTTATATTAGAGCACAGCCTTGGAAAAAATTTTTGATGGTTCCTGGGGAGTTATTTACTTTGAGGGCTGAGTTCACATTTGCAACCCATTTTTAGATTTAACCTTTCATTTAGCCCCCTGTAGCCCAAGAAATGGAATTAAGATAATATTCTTAGATGTTATTGAGTGATACATCGATAATATTGTTTTTTGAGGCTCTGAGTTTACATTTATAATCCATTTTTAGATTAAACCCCTCCTTAGCCCCCTGTGACCCCAAACAGGTGTTTGAGATACTATGCTTAGATATTATTGAGTGACACATCATTAATAATATTTTTTGAGGCGCCGAGTTTAGATTTGCAATCTATTTTTAAATCAAACACCTCATTGACCCCCCTGTGACCCTAAACAGGGGTTTCAAATAACATTCTTAGATATTATTGAGTGATACACCATAAATAATGTTTTTTGAGGTACTGAGATTATATTTACAATCTACTATTAGATTAAACCAATTTTTTGCTTCCTGTGGCCCCAAAAAAACACAATAAAATATGAAAAGTCAAAATTAGCTAGTTATATCTGAACTACTTTGGATCAGATTATAAGGATTTGAATGAAGAAATACATGTCAAAATAAAACTTCAAGTCTAAAAAAATTACCAACAATATATCACACAATATAATAGGGAAACTCAAAATTAGCCCCTTTCATAGCCCCCGTGGGATCACATAATGGGTAAAATTAAGAAATTACATCAAATTCAAAATCAGCAGCTAAAAAACTATTACCAATGATGTATTACACTACAAAATATGAAAAGTCAAAATTTTCCCTCATTTTGAGCCTTGGAGGTCAAAAATGAGTCAAATGAATGAAATAATGTCAAATTTGAACTTGTTGCCTCAAGAAACATTACAAATGATGTATTATACGAGGGGTGTTAGAAAAGTAAGTTACACATTTTTTTTTCAGCCGTTGTGGTAACACTGGGTGCTCGACGGCACGTAGTATTTGATACGTAGGTTGTAACGAGCCAGTGTGATGTTTCAGTATCGTACAAACACTTGTGCAAGACTGTGTATATTGTAGTAACCATGAATCTCTCCCTACCACTTACATCCGGTGATGTGCGTTCTGTTATTCGGTACCTGGCTGCGTGCGAAAAAAAACCCACCGAAGTGTTTAACGAATTAAATAGAGTGTATGGAAATGTGATGAGCCGTCCTATGGTAAGCAAATGGATAAAACAGTTTAAAAATGGGCGTATAGATGTCGCTGATTTAGCGCGCTCTGGTCGACCAAGCGATGCCATGAATGCAGACACAATTGCAGGCATTCAAGCGCTCTTAGAGGAGGATTGTCGGTACACATGAACTGATTTTCAAGTTTTTTTGAAAGAGAAATTCCTGATTGAAGTATCGAGGTTTACTGTGAGCTATATTCTTCGAGATATGGGTTACAGTAAGGTTTGTGCACGCTGGGTGCCACGCCAATTGTCTAACGAGCACCGAAAAAATTGAATGGCTTCTTCTCTAGAGGTTTTGATGTGGTATAATGAAGACCCGACTGTGCTCGACAGAATTGTAATGGGTGACGAAACATGGATTCACTATTTTATACCAGAAACAAAAAAACAATCCATGGTTTGGAAAAAAAAAGAGGAGCCCACACCAAAAAAATTTAAAGTTATTCCTTCCTCTGGAAAGATCCTCGCTACCATCTTCTGGGACCATAAAGGAGTCTTGTTGGTTGACTACATGCCGAAAGGACAGACCATAAATGCAGATGCATACTGTGAAACTTTGGCACGATTACGTACAGCAATCAAAAACAAACAACCTGGATTACTGCGCAGAAAAATTGTCCTTCTCCATGACAATGCTCGACCACATTCAGCCAGAAAAACATCAGAATGCCTAGAAAAATTCAATTGGGAAATTTTATCGCATCCTCCTTATTCTCCAGACTTGGCTCCTTCTGATTTCCACCTTTTCCCGGCACTCAAAGGGTTCCTAGGAGGCAAAAGATTCAGCACAGATGAGGAGTTGAAGACAACTACTGAAAATTGGTTTCGGAATTTGGACTGCACATTCTACCGCAATGGTATAGAAAAACTGATCTCACGTTGTGATAAATGCTTAAATTCTTTCGGCGATTATATCGAGAAGTAACATAACCCTAGACTATTTAAATAAATTTTTTCAGATTTTTTGTTGCATTTTTTCTGTCTTTCCAACATGAGTGTAACTTACTTTTCTAACGCCCCTCGTATAATAATATGTAAAAAAACAAAATTGGGCCCTTTTATGAGTCCTTTGGGGTTAAAAAATTGATCAAATTAAAAAACTTAAGGTCCAATTTGAACTCAGTACCTCAAAAAATATTTTTTCAAGGCATAAACAAACAACATTATACCACCTTTGTGTTGAGTAGGATAATTTCAGTGTATATATGTTGAAAGTTCCAAGAAAATTTCTTATTTTTGGGATTTCAAAAAAAAAAAATTAGATATGATACTCAAGCACCTTCATACCAATTTTCAACCTTCTACCTCAGTGAGAAGTACAAAAAATAAATACAGATAGAAATCTAAACTTATTGAATTTTATTTACTTAGGTGATAATTTAGACTTTGAGCTTTCTGTGCCAAAAGTTTTCTTGGGTCCTGAAATGAAATGTGCGCCCACCTTTGCTTCAAAGTCATTTTTTAAAGTCAATTTTGTTCAGTAAATTTTAACTAAAAACCTACTTAAAAATGAAGTATTAATGAGCTGTCTTGAAACCAGCAACCTCTGATAATGCAAAATACAAAAACGTCAATTCTATGAAATCACAACAACAGGGTGCGCATCGAGGTACCGTTTCTGGTGCAGCGCAACTTTGACATCTTATATCTTCCTTTCTATTTAATATTTTTCAAAAAAAATTTCAGAACCTTCATTCACAGGCTTTAGACTGTCTCTCCCATTAATTTTAAGTAATTCTGAAAGTCATGTCCGGTACCCTATTGTTTTTATTTTTTGGGCTTTGGCTACGTTGCCATTTTACCCAGTAACGTCTGGGGAATACAATATTCAGTGTGGAAGTGGAGGTTGAGGATGGTCGGGATACGGTGGCCAATAGTCTACCAGCAGCAATATTTCAACCATGTTGAAGAATGGATGTAACCGAACTGAATACACCTCCATTTTGGGTCGGGAATGTGACAACAGCCGCTCTACCGGTTTTGAACTCTACCTTTCAATCACGAGACCCAACCATTATGCTATGCAAACATTTGTTTAGTTAATTTAAAAAGGTGGAACTATCAGTTGAATTATCAGCGAGAATCTCCCAGATATTATGCATCTAATTGTATTCGTTTTAGTATTGAGAAAAAGGTTCGCATGCTTAATTTATACGATGAAATTTACCGGCATTGAGAGAATTGTTCGGTGTGCCATTGTCGTTTACGTTTCAGATTGATTAGTGGTAATAATTTGCTAATTACTACGGCATTGCGTATTACTTGCAGGCAAACAGTACGAAACGCACTCAAGAGAATTGTAACAACAACGCCAACAGCAATAATGACGACGACGATGACAACGATTGGGAAAAATTCCAGACAGGCATTAATAAACGCGATCGTGCCCTAGAAGGGCGAACTAAACAGTCACATTCGGTTCACAGCCCGTACTTCCCCGAAGTAAGAAAAAATTTAATTATTTAGAAATTTTTTCAGACCGGAGCCATGCTCATCTCTACGATAAGAGAAAGCGATTAGTAGGTGGATCATAAGTTAAAATTGTGACTCATCAAATAGAGGCATCCGAATATTATCATCTTTATGTTTGAAGCAGTAATTATTACCTTTTTTTGGACCCTCATCAAGACCTCCTCAACGCCTCATTTACAAATCTTTCATCCTGTAATTTGTTCCAAAGTTTACTTTGTTCTCTTATTTCTTCATAACTCGCTCGTATCTATATGAATCCTCCTCTCCTTTACATTTACAGCATTTCTGGACGTGGATGGAGTAATTTGAAAAATGTTTTTTATACGTATTTAGTACCAATCATTATGATGGCAAAATTAATTAAAAACTGCCGGAAATTTCGAATCACCGATTAGGACAACTCACCTGCTAGAAATTCCGAGAATTTACTATTTCAAGTTGACATATTGTCTATTAATATTATGTATTAAATATCTATCGCCGTAATAGTGTTGAGAACTCGGTCTTATTGGTAAAAATATGACAAATTTCTGAAGGAACCATCGATTTGTTTTGTGTTAGAAAAATTTTGAAGAAAGAGTTGTGGCTCAAAATTAGAAGTGGTTGAAAACCACGGAGAGGAGAATGAGAATGTGACAAAATGTTACTCAGTCTGTGGTAGACGATTAAGAATCGTTGGGGCGTAATCGGCCTATTCTTTTTAAATTGTCTAACTAGAGTAGAACGATTCAAAAAATTAATTTTCAAGAAATCGTGAATAAAATAAATGACATTTTGTCACTATCCAGTTTGACGTTCTTTTTAGAACATTGTAACTTATTTCTTATTAGAACTGCTCGTATTTCTTATTAAACTCTTCATTACAGAATCATTGACACATTCACTATTAATGATCCCATTAATAAAAACAACTATCAAATATGTAAAATTATCCAGCTATTAAAAAAAAGTCATTTACTGATATAGATTTGAGTAATTGGACAAGGTCAGAATCTGAACAGTTTATCGTAAATTTTTGTAATTTCTTGTTTGGTTAAATTTAAAAGTTGAAAACTCGAGCTGCACGCTAGTTCAATTGCCCTTAAAACGCTGAGCAGCTATAGTCCTTGTAAAATTATATCTGAAAGGGAAAGAAAAAAGTAGTTGAGTTATTTGGAAGGTGCGGTGAGAATGATTTTAAACGGTCTCTTGTATGAAAAAGTGTACTATAGAATGTTTTTTGTTGAAAAATTAGGTGGTTGACTTAGATGGACGTAAAAAAAAAAATTCATTCTGAAGGGCTTGGAGGTATGGAATTACATATATCATGTTATTTTCGTTACCTGTCATAAACGTGCTAGAAAGAACCGTAATTATTCTCAGATGAACAGCAGTCAGTAGCGCATAGCTTCATCGATCGATGATCATTTAAATGACGCATAGCGTATCCGAAAATCGTGAGTAATATCGATTACGGCGATACCTTCATTCTTTGATTGCAAAAAATACATTAATATCGAACCAAAAATGGCTGAACTTTTTTTCATTCAATTCTAACGTGCTGGTAGCCTCCAAACGCTGCTGCAAATTGGGAATGAAATGCCTTAGGCTAGGTTCACACAAACGTCATTTGAACGGAAAAACCAATAGAAACAGACCAGAATGAACTTCTCCAGAAAAATAATGACGTTTTTTTGCCGTTCATGTGACTGGAGCCATTGTATTTCATGTATTTGATAACGGCGATAAAATGCAACGTTCTGAGAAACTCCAACATAAAAAAAAAAAGTTGGAATTTTGCCGCAATGGCAATTTTGACGTCTGGTGCCATGTGGCAGTTATCAAATAATTTTTAATACTTGATAATGGACGGCAATTCTTACATCCGTCAATGAACGCTTGTGTGACTAGGCCTTAGAGGAGAACATAAATAGTCAAAATTATAGAGATACGTATCCCCTCCTCTTAACTTACACGATGGTAGAGTTCATTTGTGCCGTGATAAGAGTTTGTGAGTAACATAGCATTATACGTAGTATAATGTCTATGGTGAGTAATGCTTACACGGTTCTTCCATGATAAAGTTGCGATAAGTCGAGAGTTCCCAGCACAATGAATACTGAATTCTGCTGCAGTCATGTAATGCTCGTTAAAGTATGAGTTTCTTGTATTTTATCAAAATTCCAAATCTACTGGTAGTTTCATGCAGCTATTCATCAGCCTAAAAATTCATTGTTTCGCAAAAAAAAAAAAAAAAAAAAACTATAATGACGTTCTTAAAAATAAGTACTTACAATTAGGCTTACCATATGTCCCAGTTTGACCAATATTGTCCCAGTTTGAGCTACCGATCTCTATGTCCTCGCCGGTTGATCTTCATGTGACTGTTTTCATATCCCAACTTTATGTAAAAAAAAAAAAAAAAAAAAAAAACGAAAAAAAACGAAAAAAAAAAAAGACAGTTTTATTTAAATTGATAGACTATTCTGGAATATAAAGCAGAAATCCAACGGCAACGAAATAGTAGAATTTTAAAAAAGAACAAAACCAATGTCTATCCTAAAGTTTATGGCTAAATGTACCCACGCCAACCCCTAAGTTGTTTCTTGAGATCAGTCTTAATGAAAAGATTTTCATAGAAAACTTTAAGTACTAGCTTGAAAAGTTTTCATCGAAAATTTTTCACCTTTCAAGTTCGAAGCCAGAGTTTAATTATAAATTTTGTGATTTTCCATTAATACTGGTGATTTTATGATCTGAGTTGTGCCTACTCAAGATTTCAGTTCGAATGTTTGTCTCATGAGAAACCCACTGGGATAAAGAAACAGAGAACCTCGAGTAAAGTTAGATACCCTTGCCATCTGCAAGTATATTTGTGAGAATTGTTTATTTGTCGGTGGGATGAAAGTTACTTGGTGATTTTTAATCTTTCCAACGGTCGGTATTCGTTTAATTTTAATTCGATATAAATTATGCTCAAAGGGACGGGATGTTAGTACTTAGATTGTCAGAAGTTGATGAAGAGCTATAAAAATTTTAAATCTATAATTTTAGGTCATTTAGCATCCCCATGCTGCCAAACTTGACAAAATTCAGATCGAATGGTTTTCAGAATGATGGTGTGTAGAGTTAACATTTACATGTTTTTTTCCTTGTACAACACATTAATAGTAGCTCAACATTACCAAGTTCCTTAATTACGGTTAACATCATCAGGTTATAATTGAAATGATTTAATAAGCTCCTTACTTCCTTAAATTGCAAATATCATATCCTGGAAATATTACCATCCAAGTTTGCTATTATGACAGTGTTGACTATGGTTAACTCAAAGTTTGTAAGTTTCTCAAGCCTTGAAAAAAGTTGAAGAAATTTTTTTTGAAATGACGTAATATTTGTTATATATATCATTAAAGTAATGAGTATGTTAGTGCTCGTGGTTATGTGTGAACATCTTCGCACACGTATACTTATTCAAGAGTCAACGGCATTGCTAGCTCCGCGTGATACGCATGTGCGAACTTCCCCCTCCTGTGATTGTTTATAGTTTTCTGTTTAGTCGAAGGTTTAACATTTTTCTCAATTTTACTTTCTGTCCAGCTTCGTGTTTTCTCTTAGTTACGCGTAAAGATGGTTACATATCAAAAATTAAAAATCTGCGTACTATTCATGGTAATTTTGAAAAATCTTTGGCTAATATGATTTTTTTTTTAAATGCAATCTATATAGTTTGTTCAGCTTATGAAACCCCACTCACCACCTGCATTATAACGAGTAACGTGAGTTTTGGTTGGAAAGGGGAAATCACTCACATTGGATATCATGGCTCAGTTTATAAATATACTAAATCAATTATAAATGATCGGAGCATTTTACCTTCATCATTTGTCAACTAGTGTGAGAGCACGAATAGACCAATGGTATTTTTTCGTAGAAATATAAAGCTGTACTGATAACCCTCTTCTTTCTTTTTGATTCTTTCAGTTGTTTCTTCGGCTTCTGAAGGTGTGGTTGGACACCATTATTAGTGAATTGTATTTTTCATAGTTTCAAAAGTTCTCTGAATACAAATATGGCAGTCTTTGGTCGATGAAATTATTTACACGAATTTTCTCCTTTACTCGCTTTTGAATATTAAGCTGGAAAATTATTCTTTCATTCTTATCCCACAGGAAATTGTGACAGCCAAAATTATGACGTCATCAGCTGCTCTAGAAATAGATGACGGAAAATACGTCATCAACCCGTCCTGCTATTAAACTTTTCAAGTCTAAAATTATGACATCATCAACCCTTCCAGCTGCTAAAATTTGCAAGTCCAAAATGGTGACGAATGTATTGTATTTTTTCTGACAAGCCCTGCAATATCCTCAGACTGCCCTCTAAATAAATAAATAAATAAATAAAATAAATAGGTACGTATATCGAGTTTTTCTGGTTTTAAAAAATCTCAATCAAATAGAGATAATTCTTATTATCTCTTTATTATTCTTTTAAAGTTATAAACAACACAGTAATATCAAACACTTTAAATATCAAATTATTCTTTTGTACTTATTAAGTCTAATTCTATCTGACCTTCTAGTGAAACCTAATGATCTACAATCTGGAGTGTAGACACCTTAACATTTGTACCTTACAGTTTGAGAGGAGATTTAGGAATGAATTCATCTTCAACTGAAGAGAATACAGTGTCAGTAATTTTATTGTCGTGATCAAAAAAGGCCGACCTAAAGAAGATTGAGTGACATCGGAACATCCGCCAAATACGACGAATTTACATTGTCAGCATATCTGGGGACATTCATCTGTGAGAACAGGTAGAATATAGGCGGCTATTATTCTCAGAATTGGGAATAACAGTCGTCTGCATTTTGTTTGGCAAGTTTTTGTAGACAAGTTAAAACGTCTACAAAAAGATGATGGAACAGTAAATACCTGAATAAAATAATTTATATAAATAAAATAGATAGGTACGTACCTGAATAAAATTATTTGTATAAATAAACAAATAAATAGATTTTATTGCTTATTAATTTGAAGATGTTAAAAGGTAGTGTGATGGGCATTATCTCATGGGCAGCTGAAGCAGCTGATGACGTCATATTTTTGGACTTATTATCAGTGGTTTAAGGAAAGTCCTGTCGATGTTTTACGTATCTATTTATTGCATATTGATAAGGATGCATTAAAATGTTGCCCGGAAACGTCAGTAGTGTCACATTTTATACTTGTTAAAGATATCGATAACCATCCTTTTTTTCTCTTTTTCTCTTTTTTTCTCTTTTTCTCTTTTTTTCTTTTTTTTTTTTCCATTTCATTGTGAGCAGGTACCATAAGTTTGTAAATTAATTATTTTGCTTCTGTTCTTTCGAGTACGTATTTCGTTCTGGGTATTTTTCTGATTTGTCTTCTACCCTTATCTTTTTAATTTTTTTTTAAACATTTCCGCCCTGTTCATCGAACAACGTACATGATCATTAAACGTGTGACCCTCGTCTGAACTCTTTTCTCCGATTGTAACAATAAATTCAGTTTAAATCTGTAAAGAGGGCAGAGTACAAATTAATGTGGTCGCATTTTTTAATAAATAAATTCGCACTTTTTTATGCAGGATAAACAAGAATACTGGTGGGTGTACGTCAGCGATCGTAAAAGCAGAACTCTATTGACAGCACCCTATCATGTCACCGAGTTGGTGAATTACGACGAAATTCAGCTTAAGTTTACGGCCCCTCGATGGCCTGGTGTTTATACGTTCGCCGTTTGCCTTCGTTCTGATTCGTATTTAGGTTTCGATCAGATGCACGATATAAAGGTGAGTTTATTTTTTTTGAATCTTATCAATTTATTTTCGTGTTAATATTGAAATCTCATTCTTTGTTACTGGAACTTTACTCAGTCATTCTGTGCGATCAAGGCAATCCATTCGTTGTCTCACGAAACATCGTATGTTGTATATAAGATATTGATGAACATCCATTGATTGAATGAGGATTATGAATTTGTGATAGGTTTCTTTGACTATTGAAACCGTTGCGTCTCTAATATACGTATTTACAGTGTATAAGTGGGAAAGCTAAAATGCATAATTATGTGTGTTAGTTTGTTAGCTTACTGGTATTGGTATACCCTCGGAACTTCCGATAGATTGAGTCGAAATTTGGCTCGCTCTAAACAAAATTGTAAAATAGGAACTTCTTCAAGAATGTTACATATTTCCCTATCCAAACAATTGATTTAAAAAAAAAAAAGAAGAAAACTGAAGATTTTGTAACGTCTCGTACCCAAGATACAACTCAATAACCTCGTGTATCTACACATCATTATAATATTTTTTTCTTACCCTTCAGGGAAATGAAGACAGAAGTAGAGGGACAGGCACTGCTCTTCTCAGAAGGATAGGGAGAAATGGAAGAAGAGATAGGAAGGAGTGAGAATGGCATAGATATTTGTGTTCATTATTTAATATTTGATTGGAGGGGGAATAAGAGGACAAGGGGAAGAATTAGAGAGGGGAAAAGAAAGAAAGTGGGAGCAAAGAGTAAAACAGAGGATAAGAGAGAGAGAGAGAGAGAGAGAGAGAAAGAAAGAAAGAAAGAGAGCTTGAAGCTAATGATAAGTGAGTACATTTACAACAGATTTGGATGGAACAAATGAGAATAATAAGCAGTGCTCTACTTTACTCTGTATGCACCGTCTATAATTCATACATCTTTGCAGCCGTACGAAATACAAATTTACAAGTACACCCTAACTGTATCTCTTTCGTGCTCACACACGCCACCCACCTCTATTCAAATTGAGAAATTTCGTAAGCAGGCCTGTCGAAAAGGTAGATTTCGTATAAAATATACAAAATTTCAAATTAAGTAAGATGGGCCAAATGGGATTACTACTTTCTGAATACGGCTTTTTGAAAATTCTTCAGATGTCAGTCAAAAAAGTAGATTTCGCCTGAATGGAAATGTTTTCAAAATACGTGTAGTACGAGTTGCGTTCATTATAAATTTTAAGAATTTTGCATTGCTAAGTAAACTTCAAAAAGCCGAAATTTTTAAACTGATGGGCGGATTTCGCCCATCTTTGAACTTGATCGAAATACGCGTGCCAAGTTTCGTCCTGATCCGTACAGAAATACCCCCTCCAGTGTGTTGAAAAGTTTTGTTATATTCCTTGTATAATATTATATAAATATTATGTATAAACTCTTGAGGGGAGGGTGATTTTAGGGTCTGGGGACCATGATCGGAAAAATTACATATAGTGAAATCTTTCCGAAGTCGTAATATGTCACCCTCCGCAACAGGTAGATTCTACTGTATATATATACCGACGAGTGGAGTCGTACGTCAGCTTGATGCTTTTTTACGTGGCTCATCTGATTTTCAGTGAGCTTCTCTCACTTTCTTCTTGGCTTTCGAAAAAGTATTCGACTGCGTTGCTTAACGGTATGTTGATGTCATGTTCGAAGGAAAATGTAAAAAAGACTTTTGATACCCGAGATGAAACGTCAAATTCCCTGTACAATATTCATTATTCCGTTTTGAAGGAGACAAATTTGAATTTCACCCATCAGCTGAAATGCGCGTAACATAAATAGGAAACTGCACTCATTCGCGAGTGTCTCATTTAATTGTCGGCAATTGGAACGAATTTCTTAAATCGAAAATCACGTTGGCCCACGTGGCTCTCTCTTTTGCTTGACGAAAAGCCTCAGTCTAAAGGAAACTATTTTTCTGCGCAGCTCGATGTGAAAGAAGCGCCTAAAATACCAACCGAACATCCGCAATGGGATATTTCAGACGAAGACGACGAGAGAGAAGCGGAGGACAACGACGAAGATATATCCGAGTTTACCACCGACGAAGATGTTGAAGATTAAGACGCGATGTTCGTTTCTCAGCCCATTTCTAATCCATTCTCGAATTTCGTATTTTTCACGCGTGAAAAACACGAGGCTGCTGCGCTGCGTTGTCACGTCAGTATGTTTGCCGACGGTTTTCGTATAAAACAGTATGTTGTTTTAATGGCAGCCGAACAACCTAATATCTTTTCTTTCCTTTCCTTTTTGAAATTTTTTTTTTCCCAGTGGTTTTTATTTAAGAATATGTGAAAGCAAGTATGAACCTTTTTTTTTTTTTTTTTTTTTCTAATTTATTTCTGTCTTTTGGGTAATGGTACGTGATTTGATTCGTCGAATTTTTTTTTTTTTCAATACGCTGTTTTGGGCTATTGGCGAATGGAAAGGAAACTGAAATAATTTCTCAGTCGATATCGTGTTCTACTGAGTGTGCTTCATTTGTGATATTTCATTTCATGTAATACTTTCAAACTTCCGATATTTTTATTAATTTTATCTCCCTTTTGCCCCTCTCCCCGTGAACTCATTCTATCCCTCTGTATTTGTCTATAAAAACACGTTTTTTAAAGTTGTGAATTTTTTCTTTTTTTTCTTTTTTTTTTTCATGTGCAGTTAATATTTTTATGTCTCCCAGTAATAGATTTCAATATGGAACGAACGTCGCATATTCAGTTTTTCTGGGAAACGTGTCTTTATAATGTATTTTAGTTACATAATCGTTGCAGTTTTTTAATTGAAATCGTTTTTCGCGAATTGAAATAATTGAACGTTATATGTGATAAAAGACTGTTAAAGTGAACATTACCATTTTTTTTTTTTTTTTCATATGTTTCGACAACCATCAATGTAATGGCCTTTTTTCTGATTACGATACGCGTATTTATGATTTGTATTTTGTAGTAATTTATTAACAAAAAGATAACGATTTTTTTCCCCCTTTTTTTCGTAAATTTCGTAATTTATCATCCTTTAAAAGGAGAATATAAGCGCGTCTTTAGTTATTGATTTGTATAGTAATAATTGTGTATGGTTGAAAATATTATTTTTGTTGCGGGTACTTCGTTTACTTTGGTTTTTTATTCTATCCAATTTTGACATTTTTCACCGCTAGATTTCGTTCATATTTTTTGAATAGTACGAAGAATGAAAATTTCCAAGCGTATTCTAAATCATTAATCTCCGTAGGTTAGCGTTGTTGTTCGAACTCGATTGATTATCGTAAAATTGCGACCATCGTTCATATCCTGTGAAACGTTGCTTGTGAGCCCAGAGACCTAAATTGGTGAAACTCCAGCCGGTATGCAAGAATGAAGCGGTACTGTAGTGCCGACTGTGACTTGCGAAATTCGTAAGTCTTTCTTATGATATGCGGCAGGTTACTTACCGTGAAAGTGTAAGAAATACTGTTTTCAGTTCTGGTAAACGATTCGACTAGCTATGTACGTCAGTAAGTCACTTCGGCCGTTTGAGCAAACCTCAACTCGGCCGATTCGGACGGTTGTGTGAGATTCTTACGCCACGTAAAAAGTGGTACGAACTGTGAAGGTCGCAAGTGACTCAAACGGCGTAGGTTGTCAGTGGAATCGCTTTAGGAACTGTCTTCGAAGGTAGTTAATGTAATCTTCATTCCCATGGGTGACGATAATATTTCTCGGCGTAATTATTATCGTAGATGTAACTATGATGTCTTTTAGAACCATGCGCATTGGTTAAAGTAAAGATTCCGATAGGCGTCTGCTGAAAAATGAAATTGCTGAAAACCCTCAGAAATCTACCAGCCTTTGGCGAAAAAAATGGTGGAGCGGTGAGCGAAGCAACGAGCAATGGCGAATGATAGCTTTATGATAAATGAGCAGCCAGCATAATGAAGGAGTCAAAATCGAGCAAACTGTGCCGAACTGATAATTAATTCCTTTAAGTACATTTCGTATACCGAACCTACGTTCTCTGCAGCAGTCAATATGTGTAGCAAACGAGCAAAGTAGAATAATGAAATTTGTTTCAAATCGCTGTTCTACTCCTTTATAACTGCGATTTGTTGCCTCTTCGTACGCGCCACTATATGTGTCACTTCTTTGTCTTCTTCTCTCCCGCAGTTTCACTCTCAGCTTTTATCGCTGATTTGCTCTCTGCTCATGGGCGTAGCTAGAATTGATTTTGACCGAGGCAAAAGAATTTCGTAGAAGCCCCTCTGCCAACTTTTGAAAATTCAAATTTAGGTATGAATGTTTAGATTTTATGTCGTCGTCATGGGTTTAAAAAAACTCTAATGCAGCAGCAGCTCCGTTAGAAAAAGTAATTTTTCAAAAAGTAGAAATTAGGTGGTAAAAAATAATTAATAACAGATCTTAATTGATAATTGTATTTAATTTTGCAACCGTTGACTTACCTAAAATTACGTAGTTTAAAACCACTGCCCCTTTCAAAACCAAAACAAAAATACACTTTATGGTGGTATGGTTCGGCCAATCCGAATCCGCACTAAAATTTGTAACACGTTACAATAAATTATATTGAATATTTGTTTGAAATTTCGTAGCTGTTGGTCTGAAATTAGGCATTTTACTGCAAAAATAAAAACAAAAATACTGACACTGGAAGTACCATCTGGCCAATCCGCATAAAAATCAATAGGTTTGGCCCTTGCTTTGGTAAGTAGAAATGTTCGTTTCAAATTTGGTGGCTAGAAAAAACCTGTACGATGTTAACAAGAAAATGGCTTATTAATATACCTACTAGAGAATAAAACCTCATAATATGTTTTTCAAGCGACTAAGGTGAAAAACCGTGTTGCGTGGGAAAATGTAATTCACGGAAAACAGAAAACAGCCAAAAATTTAATAAAACAAATTGAAAACAATTATTTTTAAGTATTTTATGAGAAAACAATGTGGGGGGGAAAATTCTTGTATGAATAATAATTAGGTCTGTGCAATGTATACCCAAAAAACTGAATTTTCAGAATGTTTTAAAAACTGAATGCCGAATTTAGAAAACTGTAGCTTAAAATTAGAAAAGTATGATCTAAATTCTTGAAAAATCTGGCCAGATCTAGCTAAAAAACGTATTATTTGGAAAAAAAAATCTTATCTAGCAACATTTTACATGTGAATTATTACACAGGTTTGGTATAACGAGTGAAGGAACTAGACCAAAAAGTTCACAGGTTTCACACTGTAACAACGAGAGGAGGGCATTGAAAATGAATAAGAATTAAAAAAAATTAAGAGTTGTTCATTTTTCATTTTCTTTCATTTTTGTATTCCTTCCATAAACAACGAAACAACATTACCAACTCAAGTTTATTTTTCATTACCGTTTTCTCCTTCAACTATTTTTACCGTTTTATCTACCCCTTCTCATACAATTCACGCATTAAAAATTAATAAAAATTGGGTGGCGGACACTTTTTTACAACTTGACTGGAGAAGCATTTTCAATGCTAAAATAAATTGTGAGGGAAAACGTCTTAAGCAAGAAAGTATTAATGTGGTTTTACTGTATGTATATAGGAATTTCAGTTTTTGATACTGTGGCAACTTCTTACCAGTGGTGACGAGGGTACTTGTGCATTCACTGGTAGGTTATGTGGCCTGTCCCTACATTATGTAGGGCAAATATGTTTTTGGTTCACGGGTTAGTAGCTCACCACAACTAATCTTATTTATTACTGAGCTTGGCTCACACGCACATACGAGATCGATACATGGTTGTACGCCAGCGCATACCGCGGCATCCCACAGATACCAAAATTTTCTTTGGGTTATAAAGGGAAAAATGTACCTATCCCTACCCCCAATCTTTTTATGAGACTGAAATTAACAAGTAGATTTTCATAGAAAACTTACTAAAAAATAATATTAATATCATACGTCTTAAGGAGAAAATGATTTATGGGAATGTCGTCCTTAACACTTGATTTTATTTTTCTCCTGTCTCCACATTTTGTCTCTTTTTGCACATTTTCTCCAATTCTTTTTGTCAGAAAAGTGTCCCAGCTTATCCCACTATCGCTGTATCCATGTCTCCACTCAACTTTGTTTTCAGCCTTAACACTCTCGCTGCCAGACAGGGTTTCACCAAAATCAGTGTAAAAAATTTTTTGAGTCAAAGTTTGAATCTCATTTAGAAGGGTCTAGATAACATATATTTATCATTTTTTCATCATACCATCCTGTGTAAGGGAGATTTTCACCCGTGTGCAATATAGCACACATGGCCTGAAGAGCTAAAAACATACTTCCACCCATGAGTAATCTAGGTGATAAATACAATATTAAGAAACTGATAAGACCTTTGGGAATGCCTCAACAATTGAGAAACAATCAATGTACTAAACTGAAAAGGTACTTTTCATATGTTACTCTATGGCATTCTTAAAACACCCATCTTTTGTTACAATGTTGCCAAATTTCTCTGCTGTTCCAGAGTTAGATGTATTCAAGCCAGTAGAAACCGAAAATCACATTTATTTTAATGTAAACTGTGTTCTCTACAGCACACAATCAAAAATATGTTGGTATGATCCGTGTGCAATACAGCACACACGGCGTGAATGGGAATCAGATTTGTGTGCACAGGTGCACACATGGCAGCGAGAGTGTTAAGCGAACAAACCTGACAGATGCAGTGACAAATTGGAAATAGCTCTCAAAGCTGCCACCATCCTTCTCAATCATTTTCATGCCTTGAGGTAATCCAGAGTACTAACAAAAATTCACTAATATAGCGTGGGGCTGCAGTAACTTCTTTGATCTTTTACTTAAAGTGTACTATATAATTAGGTATTCCAATCGAAATGAAGTAGTACCTTTACTCACGCACGTTCCAAATCCCGTCATTTTTTTGATGTTTTTTTGGCGGGATATATACCTACCTAACTTATCCCAGAGCGAGCAGTGTTGTATAGTCAGAAAGTTTTGTCTGGGCAAGTATTTAAAATTCTTGAGAAGTTGAGAGTGCTAGCCAGGGATGTGCTCACAAATTTATAGACCAACGTATTTTACATTTTGGAGGCCTCCCCGAGACCATAATTTTAGTGAAATATGGCAAAAAATAACAATTTATTTCATTATTAGGTTTTTTTTTCTGATTGTGAGGCCTAATTTTTTTCCTCTGAACTGGAGGCCGATGCATTATGCATCATTGCATATGTGGGAGCACGCCCATGGGGCTAGCTATGATTATCGATAAATGATGATATTTGAGAATATTGTTTTATTTCTGGCCGTTAGGAACTCTCTTGTGAAGTTTGCAACCAAAGTTTGTCCGTTATAAAGGTGTTGTAGCGTTATCATAATTTTTTACAAATACCCGAAAATGATTTGTGTACTCAAGTACCACTTTGCGTACGGGTATTCGTATTTATAGCCATTATTTGTTGTCTAATAATTTGAATTGTTACGCAACCACTCGTATTAGTGGTTGCGTACCCACAATTCGAGAGGTAAAATTTGACGTATATTTTTCTTTTCTCAAAGTACTATCCACTGATGAAGCGTGGCGGTCCACTCAGAGAGCACCCTGTATGTAGGGTAATATGACCGATAATATTGTACCAATATTATTTGTAAAAGTCGTAACTGATGATTCTTTTCTAAATGAAATGGACTTTTTTTTTTCATTTTTTTTTTCATTTATTGGAATGAATAATTATTTTCTTATTTTTGTAACAATTACGAAATAAAATATAGGAAAATTTGAAGCCTCTGTTTTTATTCTTTTCTCAAATACTTAAACATCTCTGCTTAAAATTTTCTCTAATTCTGATGCTCCTTCTGATCCTGACGAAATCGATAAAATTATATACATTTTTACTAATTGCTATAGTATTAAATTCAGATTAAAATATATTTTTCATGAAAAACTGAAAAAAAAAAAAAAAAATACATAAATTATTGTGTTTAAATATTCTGCATACATAGTCATTAAATTATTGACTAACATTGATGGGAATCAATTGAATAAAAAAAAATTGACCCTTCACGTAGGTATATCATTAGCAATCAAAAACGAATTTTAACATTTTGATGCAATATGTTGGTACTTGGAGCTACTATATAAATGGAAGGGAACGTTAATGACAGTGAATTGAATCATAAGTTTCCAAATTCGAGTAAATGTTGGACGTTGGTACACAAAATCAAGGTGTCATATTCATCGGTCAGTGTGAATTCACTTTAACTAAATACCCTTACTTTGAATAGCTGTAATTTAATTAATTCGCATTATTTTTTGATATTTCTGACCATGCCTGGCTAAATTTAGCTATTTTTAAGAAAATGTTTGGAAATTTTAGTTTTCTATCATACCTTGGCAGTGGATTTATTGTTTGGCCTTACAATATCGAATTATTCGCCTCAAGCAAATGTGCTCACACATGTACTCCCCCCGCTCTCAACAAATACAATTCCATAACTTGGCTGGGCAGGGGCAGGGATTAGATATGGTGTCAAAATGTGTTAGACTCGTTTTTAGATTGGGGGTGTATCGTCTAGAGAATGAAAAATTTGCTCAGAATTGCTCTATCTATCACGATTCACGAGTTATCCGCAATTTTACCTTTCTTTGGCTAAAATTTTGAAAACGCTATTTTTTCCAGATATTTATTAGTTGGAATTCGATATCGATGTTATTTCGATTTCGATATTTCAAATTCTTTCATAATTTCTCATATTTGAATAACAGTTCGAAGAAGTTCTAATAGTAAGCGTTACTAACACCGTTTAATTTTCAATTCTTTGATGATAGTTTTAAATATCGCAAAGAGGTAGCGCTACCAAAATCGTTATATTAAAATTCGACATCGGCACAATGAAAGTCGCTATGAAGTTATCAAAACTTGTAAAATTAAAGTTGATCAATCAAGTGTAAGAAAGAATCATCAAAAACGAAGATATCGGGTTATTCCTGCGGTTATTCCTAATCAATTTATCAGTAGGGGATATTGAAATTGTTGGGAGGCGCACTTTCACTCATAGTAGTGGCGTAGGTACTCCATTGATAAATAGGTGCTAAAAAAAACAAAAAATTTTTTCACTCCACTTTGTTTTCTTCGAAGATAAAAAAAAAAATCGTATGGCGCCTTTACCTTTATGCATGCAAATATGCCCAAAAAATGCCAGGACGGGCTCCACCTGGTCTAGCCGGTACGTGGCTACGGGCCTGTTATTGAATCATGAAGCCCGATTTTACTATACCTATGCGTCTGTAAATTACTATATTTTGGAAAAATTATTTTTTTTGAGTCTTCATCTATTTGCCTGGAAACTGTGTATAGTCCACCCTTCGACTATATATGTACAGTACGACGATCTAACCATTAAGGTTAGTAACGGCGATAGTCAATAATTTTTTACTATCGATTGATCGATGGTAAAAAATCTTCGACCACATACTAAATAGACTGGCTATGGCAATGGAAATTAAAGCACACATAAATGACGTCACAATGTGGCAAATGCATGTTAAATCCCATAAGGTTTTTTTGAAGAAAAAAAATCAAAAAAATTTTATTTTTTCTTCTAAAATGAATTTTTTAATAGAAAAAAAACAGAAATGATTTTATACAATTTTTCAAAAAAAAAAAAAAAAAAAACTCCAACCTGGCTAAAATCAACTTCAAAAACCTGGAAATAACAACAGTATAATCTGGGTAAAACAACTTATTGCCACAATGTGATGCCACACTCCGTATTTATCACTACTTCAATGGGAAGCATTGTACAGTGCCAGTCTATCCAGTATATGGTCAAAGTAAAAAATAAAAAGTATAGATAGTTTTTCAATAGTTTTTAATGAACAAATATTCTCGTATCAAGCTCGAAAAAAGGTATACATTTTTCCCATCTTTTTCAAACAAACTCTAAAAAGTGTCTAATTTTTAAAATAATTGCTTTTAAAAGATTTTATTTAATCCTAAAAACAGCACACGATTCTAAAATCAACATGTTTGATGAATGAGCCACCAGAGGACAACTACTTTGACTTTAGATTGCAGTGGGTAATACCACGGAGTATTAAATATGATACAGGACATACATTCATCTAAACGCTGCATAGTAAAAACAACACCACTTTTGAAGCTATTTGTCCCCATTCCTTTATAACCAAATTTGAATTTTCTTGTCCCCTTCATTCGGGCCCATGGCCAATAATTAGGAGTTTATGTTTCAAGTGATTTATTTATATGAATAAATAAATATAAGAAGCATCTATATTCAGTCAAAGAGGATCCTATTCTTATTTGTGTTTTCAAGGTTATAATAGGTGTTTTTAGGATGGTGTTGTACGTAATTATGCTTAAATCACCAATTCTGCGAGCTTCTGTTTGGCACTGTGCTAATGACCTGGACTGTCATCTCTGTATAACCCATGTTTGAATCCTTATGATGTTACTAAAAATTTTTTTTGTAATTTTATTTTTTCAACATTTTTTGTTTTATTTTTACATCGTATCTGCAGAATGAATTAGCTAGATGATTCTTATATTTTAAAAAAAAAAGCCAAAACTGCCAGAAGTTTTTATTTTTTTCTCTCATGTAGGCTACTTTTCATCTGACATCTGTTTATATGGATGCTACTGGAAACACTCAAAAAAAACATCTTCTTTTGTCTGATCGCAGACGCTTGTGTAAATATAACTATATTAATTTAGAAATCACAATCCACTCAAATTTCATAGATAAAAATGAGATTGAAAATTAATGGTAAGTACCGTAGCAATGGCAGATATTTTGATCGTGAAATAGATTTTTGTTTCAGATGCGTCCTCTGTTATATTTAATACTTACTCTATGGGTATCAACTACTTGATTTTTTTTTTAATTTTCTTAGTCTTCTCTCGTACATGAACTCCCCCTTCCTTTCCCATCACATCTGTCCCCATTATTGTCTTTCATTATGGATGGAGTAAGGGAATCACGGAGCTGGTTGCCAAAGGCGCTGGAAAAAATACTTATAATCCTTTCACGGGACAAAACATTGTAAAGGACGCATAATTTAGGTATTTTTGTTTAATGATTTACAATGAAATGTCATCTTATCTCAAACAATCATATAAAAAAAATTATTAAATTAAATTTTCATCGTGATCTTTCCAACTTATCCATGTATTATTATGTAAAGCTGGATTTGATTCCGGATCTACTCTCGGTAACGTTATGTTTTGCTTTGATTGCCGGAACTCATTCAGTTTACTCTCCAACTCTTGTTGTATCGATTTCAGTCCTTCAACCCCGTATAAATTATGTCGTTCGCAGGGGTCGAGGGCGATGTTGAACAAACACGGCTCTTTTTTCGAATCGCATGTTTTGGTGAGTTAATTTGGTGACTCGTTGCCGTCGTATCGTTGCTGCCAGTTGCTTCACACTGCACTGTAACCAATTCTCGCAGCTTCAACATGCGTTTCTCACACGATCGTTTCACTCGCGATACGATTTCATACGTATTACTTTGTTTTATTGCCGAAATATGTACAACGGTATGTCATCCGTTTGCTGTATGTCTCCGAACCAATCATCCAGAAATCCGAGCATCGACGTACCTGCATA
>WOFM01002037.1:0-24633 GCA_011428145.1 Ericerus pela
TCCTTCGTTTCTGGATTTTCCACCCCAAGGTTGGAATTCAACTCTTCCCTGAGGTGGGTGTTTGCAAAAACCAACTTGTTTGTTGTTGTTGTGTTGTTGGGAAGTGCCACGGATATGGTCTGATTTTAGTTTTTCTTTTTCTTCTTTTTTTCTTCACCTTCTATAGGGCTACCGACATCTCTCAAGTAATTTAGAGGATCGTGGACTTTCTCATTTGTTACCAGATCTTTGATTTTATCATACGTATAGATCAGCAGAATGTGATTGCTCCATCGGGTGTTGTGATAGTTAGACTTCCCTTGTTCCAAATCCAATCGCTGCATGGTACTGCTGCAAGAATTGCAGCCCAACAACATGGGGATGTTTATTCCCTCGATTATTCGTACCACGGTCCTGACAGGTATACGAGTGTCTTTTCTGTCTATAAAGATGTATAGTCAGGAAAATGGTCCTCGTCACTTTACAGATTTTTTACCTATTATGGCCTTGATAGTTAGCCCTTTTGTTTTGATTTCGGTAAACTGTAAACCCGGACACGCTTTCACTATCGATTCAAACACCTTGGATTCTGCGAACGCTACGGAGAACCTGTATCTGCTAGAACGGAAGAATGATGTTAAATTCTGCAAGGATGTACGGGGCTTTTTATATAGTCAGGGATCGGAGATTTAAGCGTCATTTCACCATCGTTTTCATCCCCCAATAAGTTGGCAAATCCCACACACTAACGGATCCACTGTATTCGGACGTGTAGACAGGTGCAAGGGCGGATCTCTATCGTCTCTGAGGAGATTTCAGGAGAATTTCAGCACAGTAGGCTCCACGGGTGTAGGTTTGTTGTTTCCAACTCCTTGGGCACCTCGGGGATGATTCCGGACTTTTCTGCTGCTTCTCCTCTTATTTATGAGGGCGGCGGTGTCCTCAGGTCCGAGGTTATTGGTGGTGCTGGTAAGTCGCTTCCTTCCCAACCATTTAAATTTATCTAACATTGCGTCCAAGGCTCCAGTACTTAGGGACGAGTCCTCGGTGGAACAAACATTTTAGAAGCTTGAAAACGCAATGTCGAGTCCTTGTTAAAATAATAGTTCCCTGTATCATACGGCTGATTTTTATCGAAATGCAGCGGAACATGATCGAGATTAACGAATTTGAGATCGTATTTTTCTGGCCAAGTTGTGTATATTTACGTTTATGTTATTCAACATGGTCCAATACGAGGTATGTTTTAGGTCTGTGCTGCAGGGAGGTACCTTGGATACCACGATTTCCTTCTTGCCATATTCTTTTAGTTTTTTAATTAACTTGATGTATTCATTATCAAAGACTTCTATGTGGAATCCCGCCTTTTTGTGTTCCTCATAGCCTAATATGATGATCGCTTTCTTAATTGACCTTGGAATTTTATGTAATTTTTTGGCCACGGATCTCATATCGTTGCCTGCTCTACAGAAACTATCACTCGTTTTGGAGCACTTTAAGGCATTATATTCGTTTAGGCTGTTGCGGAAGATCTGGAGTGCTAATTTGTCCCAATTATTATGTAGTCTTTGTACATCAGGTATAAAGGCCTATGGTCTTCTGCAGTGAGCAGCCTCGGTTTACCCGTCTCTATCTTCCGGCTGCCTTGTGAAGATAGAGTTTTTAGTTTTCGTCATCCCGGAAGTGACCGCACCACGGTTGAAGAATCTTCAACCTCGGATTCCTCGGATTCGCTTTTCATCGGAGCTGGTACCGGGTCGTAGTCAGGAGCAAGTTTGGCTATCTTCGGCTTTGGTTTGAAGAATCTCCTTTCTACGGGTTTTGATTCTGACTGGACTGGTTTTGCTACCGGGGAGGTCGTGTTACCAATTGCTGGAGCTTGAACCGGTTGAACCACTCCAGGGCTTGCGTAGGCATTTTTTCTATGTACGTGTCTAGGGCTGCGAGCGTGTTGATATTCTCTTTTAGTATATCATGTCGACAGACGATCGGCATTATTTTTTCCACGAGAACACTGATCATGGCTTCGTCTGATAATCACAGCCCTTTAAACGGCGTGCCCAGTGTTTATAAAAATCACGGAAATTATCAAATCCACAATTGTGTTGTTCTACGTTTTCAAATTCTCGGACTATGGCCCTCTTCGCCTTTTTCGTCCACTCTCTTTGAAGAAATAATCTTTTTAGCCCCTCGTAACCGAGTTCGGAATCCTCGGTGTCTACCCATTTGCATTGAGTCTGGATTATCTGCTTGAACGCTAGGGCTCTCTGATAATCCGTGACCGTGTGATTTTTTATCTTTTTCTCATATTGTTCGATGATCTGCAAAGGCGTCCTTTTGTCGACAAGGCCTCTCCACGGAGCAATCGAAAAGTTTTTCTCCTCGAATTTCTGGAGAGCCTTGGTGACACCTGATTTATTCGCGTTGTGAGAAAATTGTATCCCTTGTGGGTGGCCCTGCGCCATTTCCGCGGATTGCTGAACAGTGGAACCGAAGATTGGTCCCGTGGCGTTCGCATTGCTAGCGGAATTGACTGGCGCCGGCGCTTGATATAAAATCGCGTTCGGCGAGGAACTGCCTCGGGTATCATTGAATGTCACGTGATTTTCTAACGTGGCATTCCCGTTTGTCACACTGGAAGATGCTGAGGGGACCTGGGGGTTAATTAGAGGTGATGAACCTGGAATTTCCACGGGTGTGGATCCCGGTGGAGGGGTGCGTGTCAACAAATCACGTAGAACCGTATCAATGTTCTCGATGCCTGCTGTCATCGCTCTCACGGTTGTGATATCACTTGCCACAGTCCGTACCCCTACACTCAATTCATCTATAGCCCTTTTGGTTGCCGTGGATTCTACTATTAAGGCCGCCACGGCGTTTTCATTGGCAACAGCCCTTGTATTTAAGTTCAAGATCGAAGCCTCTGTAGTCAGGATTTTTTCGTTTAGAGTAACCACGGATTTTTCAATGCTGTTTATTTTCTCTAATTCTGAAAGTTTTTGATAGATTGCTTGAAAATCTGTGTCTTGCTGCTGGAATTTCTCCTGCAGCGCCTCTATGTCTATTTGGGGCGCTTCCCCTTGTCGTACAGGTAGCGTCACAATTTGTACCACCGGGGGTTCGTGTACCTCGGCTACCGTTGTATTTTGAGCGCCTGTTTGGGACGGGAGTTCCAGGTCAATATTTTCAACTTCGATGTGGTCTAAATCTTGCTCCATATCGGGGACCGCGTTACGATTTTCGGTCAAGAATTCATTTGTCTCGGGGGCAACTGTCGTACCTAACCTGGTCGTGATAGGCATGTTTATGTTATTTTCCACGGCTCTTATTGTTGACTCCGTTTGCACCGGAGTGCGTCTTCTCAAAGGCGAGTTAGCTAGAACTACAACCCTTACTCCACGGTTTACTGACGAGATATTATTTAGCCCCGATTCTATTGTCTCACGCTCACTCATGTAACAGGGTGAAATCCGCGGAGATAAAGGGGCAAACAACGCTCGACAGCTTTTTGTTGTCCGGAGTACCACGGGTGAAGTCAGCTGCTCCTATTTTCGTATTTCGGAAGATTACTGAGTATGACGAGGGGAAAATAAGTCGTCAATTTGGGAGTTTTTTACATGCACACTGAAATAAACAATAATAATTTCCTCGGAATGATAGTCCGGGGTCAAAAAGGTACATACATGGAAAAATATATGAATATAGTAAAAAGATTTTCCGATATCTCTCAGTCAGGAGAGAGCACTGATAGATTCACAAAACAAAAATAAAAATTTGCAAACGCTAAACGCGTTTTACGTAATTTGAACGATAATTCGTCCGGGACAGAGAACAAAATTTTCTTTCCCAATTTCAAGATGGCGGGGGCTCATCGGTGATGAAGGTGCAAGATAGTACCACGGCATTTTGACTGTAAGTTTCCACGGAATTGGTGAACCATAGGATGTTATTATTATTATTATATGTTCAAGTTGATGTGAACATCCTTGGAATTTTTATATCGAATATTTTTAAAAGAGGAGTTCCCATTGTTATTATGGAACTGAGATCATTTTTCATCCAAGGTTTTTCAGGATCGTGATGGTGGAATAGCGGGGGAACGCAACTTTTGTATGGTTTTTTTTTTTTTATTATTAAAATGGGCAATTTATAAAAAATGTCCATATAAACACGCCACGTATATTTCATAAAAATCCACGGATAATTTTTTACAATGGATTAGAAACTTATGTGCTGTAGGGGATGGTGAATTAAATTGCGTCATGTCCTATGTCTATTCCTATTTTATTTTATTTTTTAAAACCATCCACGGGTGAAGTGTGATCCAGAAAAATTCTTTCCCCGAGTCATGAATGATTCTTACGCAATTGACTCGGATATAGTTCACTCAACCCCCCAAGGTATGCTCCACGGTCGGGTCCCTGTTCGGGCGCCACTTTTTTATCGTTTTTTATTTTTTATTATTATTTTTAATTTTACTTCTCTTAACGAGATGGTAGTATTTCATACGTCGCACACATGTTTTATTTTTATCACATGTCGACCTTAAGAGATTTGGGGTATTTTAACAAATAGAGCTGAATGTGCGAGAACCATTGTCTCGAATCCAGATATTAATTTAAAATTTAAACCACGGTAGAAGTCACAGGTTTCGCAATTATGAGACTGACTGGGAATACAGCACTAATGACAAGTGGAAAAAAATATGTGGTATGCCAGGGGGGCCAACTGAGGACCCACTACCCAACAGATCGCACAATATTGTTTTTTAAAACCCACGGCCACAGCTGAAAAACACGAGCCATGTCCCACTTGCGAAGGGAGGCAACTTCAAAATGTTGCCCCCCAACCGGCTCAGCCTACCAGAGTTCGTGGACCCGATGTCAGCGTGGAACGATAATATTTTTAAATCTGCATACCTCGGAAATCCATAGAATTACTTACGTGCTGCTATTCTGCTGTAGATACAGATCAGGAGCCACATCACCGAATTATTGCCCAATGCCTTTTTAAATAATTAACACATTTTCAGAAACATCGATTGTAATGACCAAAGAAAAAAATATACAAGTACAAAAACATGTTGCTCCGAGAACATCAGAAAACACAATAAGAAATTTTTTAATAAAATTTCCCTCCGAGGTTTAAGAAGAAAAATATATTACATATGGAATACTATAGAAAATTCGGCGAGAGAAAAAAAAGAAGGAGACAATATGAGTACTGGGTTTAAAGATAAGAGACATATAAGCGAAATGAAAGAGCTGAGAGATGAAACATGAATCGATCATGTAAGGTTTTGAATGTCGTGAAAATAGTGCAAAAATGATTGAAACATGACGTGAATGACCGTGGTAGAATAGGTAAAAGAAGAGATATATGTGGAAGAGAGACAGAGATGTGATAAGAAAGATGTACTAGAGTGAAAATGAAATGAATAAACCTCGGACTTGTTGTAAATGAGAAAAATAATTTATTTAAAAATTTGCCGAAATAAAAGTTATGAATTCAAAAAAAAAAGGGGTGGTAGCCTCATGCGTCACCTGCGCAACAGGGTGTAAAATATTCGAACATATAATCATTTTGATATTATTATTTAGTTATTTTGTGAAAAACTATTCGTCAAGTTACCAATCCAATCAAACACAACATTTCAATTTTCAAAAAAAAAAAAGGTCTCAAATGATTCCTCAGCTTCTAATTAAATTGGTCAAAAGCGGATAAAATTAAAAAATTTTTCATATAGTTTTCTATTTACCTTTAGCTATTTGACAAAAAATAAACGAAAAAAACGCAAATTAATAGGAGATTTGTCTTATTTTGGAATCTAGAAACTTCTCCTCTTTCTCTCAATGATTCATCAGTTGTTATTTAAGCTAGAGAGCTGAAAATGGTATCGCGAAAAGAGGAGAAAATTTACCTGTATTTAGTTTTCGTTTAATTTTTTAATCATCTTTAACAATTTGAAAATAAATAAATGAAAAAACGCAAGTTGATGGAAAAAAATTTTTTTTTTCTCTTCTTTCACTCAATGATTCGTCAGCCTCTGTTTAAGCTAGAAATCTGGGATTAGTATTGTTAGAAAGAAGAAAAAATTTATTGGAAATTACTTTCTTATAATGTGTTAATTGTTCTTAGCCGTTTGAAAATAAATGAACGAAAAACGCAAAATAATGAAAACCTGCCATTTTTGTGTTTTTTTCAGCTATAATTTCTAAAATTTATTTCTTTTACGAGTTTTTTTTTATTGGGAATGGGAGTTGTTGCTATACTTCTTTTCAGTGCATTAGTTGCAAAAAGTATGGTGTGCGACAAGTGATTGTGGGCTATTTTAACTCGTGTCAAGTTTGCAGCATTCGCCTTCGGCTGGTCTGCAAATTCTTCACAGTCGGTAAAAAAAATAGCCTACATTACGCACTTGTCCCACAATATACTATTGTACTCTAATACGTCACATAATAATTTTGTAGCAAGCTACATATGTTGATTTTCTGTTACAGAAACTTTCTCGTACATTTATTACGGGCTACAGTAATTTTTATTTTTGTTGTTCTAGTATTTTTTTACCAGTTTAATTAAATTCTCATTTTCATTCGGCCATTCGTTTCGTATTTTTACATTTTTACCTTGTTGAACTGCTCAAAATCTATCACATGATCTTGGAAACGTAATAACCTATGGGAAATATATTATGTTTCCATCATAATTGATCCATTTTTTTGGTTATCAGCCGAAATGTTTCAGATTCCGAGTATTTTGAGCTTCCTATAGACTCTAATTCACTGGACAACAGCAACGGAAATGCATGAATTTTCGCGAAAGCCTACTGCAAGAATTATTGTGTTTTCACCAAAAACACTTTTCGTTGTCAAAAGTTGTGGGATCTTTATAATAGCGCACCGTTAACCCTTTCATCGAACTTCATCCATAAAAATAACATCGCATTGGTCGGCCGCACCTACAAAAACAATGTAACCTCATGTACCTAATATATCAACACATGACACAATACGGTGGATCGAATTAATCCAAATATGGAAACAATAACTCGTTCAATGCAGGTACAGATTCAAGTAACTCGATGTTTTTTTTCATCTTTCGTTCTTTTTTATGATTTCGTTTTCTATACTGAGGTCAGACGAATTTTTGACTCCAACGTGAATATTCAAACAAAATTGAAAAATTTCAAAGAAATCTCGATGTTTTGTTTTTAATGATACAAAAATGGTCGAAAATTTTCGCTAGATCTACTTACCCACGAATATCATAATATCTATTTGAAACTGAACACGTTAATAAAATTACTGTGGTGAACCATTTAATATATTTATCTCCCATGTCAAGGCTATGACCCACAGGTAGGTATCAGGTGGGTACCTATTTCCTGCGTTCATTATTCTGAAATCCGTTTACAAGCCTACCACTCATCAACAGCAAACCCATAAAAATTTATTTCACTGGTATTTCAACAACTTTACCGAACATATAAACCTATCTAATATTATGGTATAATATTCATTTTGAAACGTAAACCACCGAACAATCAAACAGAAAAATAAATAATCTCATTTCTATTTCAATTAACAGTGATAGGTATAGGTATGTGCGGTACTTTACCTACGCCTAAAAATAATCCTTACCCTTTGACTCAATACACACAAATCATCATTTTTCGAACCAAATGACTGAAAAGTTCTTCGTATGTTTTTTTTTTTGTTTACTTTTGTTTTCTCTTTTTCGAAGGCATAGAGCATATAATAGACTTGTCCTGATTTTCTTCGACCTTTCCTTCTGCTAATTTTGCTTTCACATAAATTTCGTATTGTGGTTGGAGGGGATGATTTATGACGGTTAAAGTATAGAACGCAGAGGTGGATTTTTTTTTTCTTTCTTATTTGCCAGGTCGCGTATCGTTTACTTTTTCAGATACCAGAAAAAAATTTAGCGCTTAATCTTTTGCGTTTTACTCATGTCAGCTTCGAAAGCCATAGCCTCGCCTAACATTGACAAAATATTTTGGCAGACGTGCACGTGGAAATTAGATTATTGACGTCGGCCAAGATGTTCGACAATGAACTCGAAATTAGAAACACGAACACATGGGAAAACCAATGGATAATGATAATATAATACTATAAAGATGAATTGCATATTTGAAGAGGTATTATTTTAAATGATAGGCTTTTTTAGGTTTGTATAAGCAAAACGATAAAAAAATTATCATTAGCTCCTGGAAGATTGTGATTTAATGAGGTTAAGACGCTTACGATTAAAATCGAAAAAAATACCTGTTCGTGTGGATATGGACAAATAATTCTAATGCGAAAGCATTTTTTGCTTTATATAAAAGAAAAATCGAAATAAGAAACTGGATTTGAAAAATAAAAATAATGCTCCAGAAAGATGTCATGACGTGGCAATCGATAATTTAAGTCGGAACGTAGTCTTTGAGGCAGAGTTTCGAAGTAGTGATGTGAGAAATATTTCGCTAGTCACAACGACTTCGTTAAGGAAAAATTTCTGAGGCTATCATTCGACCAAATTTAATCTTTTTTTAACACCCAAACAAAATATCATTAGCTGAACAAAAAGTAGAAAATTTCAATAGAACGTGAAAAATATTGTTGGTCACATGAGCACTTTCGAGTTGAATTTATAGCACGGCTCCATCACTTTCTTGCACGGCTAAATTACACTGTCTCAGTTCTTTGTTTTTTAAAAATAAAATTATGTAACGATAATATTGGATATACCCAGGTAAAAAGGTAGACAACACTAGATATAACTTTGTCTAATGCAAAATAAATACAGCACATGAAATAAGCTGTAAAACGTGTGTCTACTGAATAAAGTACAAAATGAGATTGAAGTGCAACCACCAAAATATTGTCTTATATTGGGCCAGAGTTGTGAGTGATTTGTGTTAAAGGGAAATGAGAGAAATGAAATTTAGGGAATAAAGATGTGATGAATATGCAATTAACGTAATGATTGTGGGAACAGTTTGGAAAGAGGTATTGTCCAAAAACGTGTTTTAAGGAAATCGCTAATATAGAATAAATATGTATGTACATGTTGAAGTGTGTCCATGTTCTGTAGACAGGAATGTTTATTCCAGAAATTTAGGAATGGTGAGAATATTGTTTGAAGGTTGTGTATATAATAACGTGTATTTTGAGAATACGTAGGTGAATATTTGGTTGTACCTACACTTCTGAATTTATAAAATATGTTAACATAACACAAATACGTCATGATATGTATTTTATCAAGACAAATTATTAAATTAATTATTATTTCGGTTTTGAAAAATGTTTTTGAAGAATTTTTTCTGAAGTTGGGAAGTGTGGTGTATGAACAATTTTGGTTCAAAAAAATTAAAATTATTCATTGTTATTTGCCTCTTAAACTATATTTGCCTTTTTCTAAATTTTTTTTAATTTGTTATTATTTTTTTTTTGAGAGAGTGTTAAAAAAAATAGTGTGACTTTTATGTAAAAGAGGTGATTGATACACATGTGATGTGCAGCATTTGTTTTGGCTCATTTTGAAAAATTCACACTTGTATCAAAATCAATTACTATTTTCACTTATATCACAAATAACTATTACATATATGCATTTTGTGTTGTGAATTTGGCTACAACTCACCCTTGAAAGTTTATTTAATGGTAACTAAAATCCTATAGTTTTTTGTCTTTCTCAAAACATTATGCAAAAAGTACTCCATCTCTTGAAAAAAAACTCAAAAATTTTATTTTCATCGAAAGTGACTAAAATCAATATTAAATAATGTGAAAAACTGAAAATTACCCATTTTCATACAGTGGTGTAGCTATGGAGGACCTGAAATTTGACTCCCCCAACGGGCTCCAGAGAAAGAAAAATGTAAACTATATATTACATGATAAAGTGCTAGTATAAGCCAAAAAAACATTAGGTATCTTACTCTATCCAGGCCCCATCAAACACTTTCATGGCTTTCAATGGCCCACCCTCAAAAAATTATTGTAACGATATATTTATATTCCTTAACACTCATATTCATATATTGTCACATCATGCAATTGTCATTCACCCTTACAACTATACAATGATGAAACACAGTGAACAGAATACAGAGGCCACATTAGAATGCTATTGCATCATGCAATATAGCTTACTCACTCGCACATTCATGTCCACACCTGTCATAACCTTTACTTGACCACTGAATACGATGACACTTTACAATTAAAAGTGAGAAGGTTTCAATCACCTGAAACAATACCTATATTTTCTGAAATCTTTTAGAATTATCTCAAAAACATATCTAGACCAAGGCACATTATTAGTGAGAGAATAATCAATCATCTCATTGGTCAATCATAACATCATTCACCTCTCATCATTATTTTGTATTCATCTGCTCGCAAATCCGTCGTTAATATAATTAGAATACATGAACTGTAATCTTCACTTCATGAAGAACCTTTGAAGGGTCATATTTTTTAATAACCATCTCTGGTAACTATTTTAGTTACAGTCTCTTGTAACCATTCACTGTTAAGGGGCTCAACAGGCAAGTCTGCAACTGTTAGTATAATCTGTGCTTTATCACATCAGAATCTGTTATTGAAGTCATTAAATGTTGATTAGAACTTAGGTCTAATTGTTTTGAGTTTATCAATTAATCATAGGCAAAGTTATTCTTACAATTATTTTGACAATTTTCCTCCCTTTAACATATTTCCCTTAGTATATTAGTAAGTCCACAAAATTTCATACTTCCGTGTCACTTCTGAGATATGGAGCTTCAGAGAATTACAAAACTGAATTGTAGGTATACTATTAGCTGTGTGGTTTGAAAATAAGATGATGGAGA
The DNA here is from genome assembly GCA_011428145.1 of Ericerus pela. Classification (NCBI taxonomy): domain Eukaryota; kingdom Metazoa; phylum Arthropoda; class Insecta; order Hemiptera; family Coccidae; genus Ericerus; species Ericerus pela. The sequence continues at coordinate 10,844 of WOFM01002037.1, forward strand.
AAGAAGAAAACAAAGGGAGGAGAGAAGAGAGCCATTTTATGCAAAGGAATTGGTTACACTTATCAAGTGATTTGTCTTAAGGAAGGTTTTAAACCAGAGGAAATGCAAATTTTTAGATTTTTTCCAAGTAAGTACATCCCTTCCTTATTATTGTTTGTAAACCGAAAAACCATAAAAAATAAAAATGAGAAAAACATTAAAAAAACTGCTCTATCTCTCTTTATTCCTATGGTTCTTACTCTCTCACTGGGGTTTTCTCTTAAGAAGACTATGAGTCTCAAATCAAATTGCCAAGCGGAGGTGGAGCCCACAGTTGACAACTAGTAATATTTTCATTTTATTTTAAAAACAACCCTCTTCACCTACCCTCCCACTAATCACCCTTTTAAGTAAAATCCTGGAGCTTCCCGTAGGATATATATAATCATGGAGCTTTTTAACAATTGATAATTGAAGAATTTGAACATTGGCACAGGGTTGTTACCTATGAAACTTATTCATACCCATACTTTACAATAAAAGCGATGATTTTGCCTAATGCGTGACTGTATTAAAGGAAAATCAATTTTTTCACATGCAAAACTAAATAAAAACTGTTTACGAATTGAGATAGTCGATTTATATAGACCTCGTGTTATGACCATGCTGAATTCTTCCAGATTTTCATCCAAAGAAGGGATAATTATATACAGAGAATGGCTCAAGTGAACGAAAAGTTGGAGTTTTCATGTTCAATTTCCGGTATTAAATATATTATTATCTAAGGATATGTTTTCAGAGGATCAATAGTTTTTGGGACCAATCTACACAATAGGCCTATGTTTTTGACCAATAAATATTGGCCAGGCACCTGTACCGTGCTCGAGTATTTTTTTGGAAATATAAACTGAATTTTCTTCGTGTCAATGTCAACTGGTTTGTCTACATTAGTGAGCACTGGGAGAAGTTTCTGGAAAGTTGTTCAAACTCGTTACCTATAGGTACGTGTTATGACTGTTATAACATCAAACAGGCGTACGTTGAACACAAATCGTGAAGTGAAATTAAGATACGTAATTTGTAATAGACGTAGGTAGAGGCTACACTGTAACGTTTAGGTGTGTAAACAAACACCAAATAAACGTACTCATTTTAAAAACAATCCGATAGTAATTAACGTAATAAAATCGTTGGTAAGGGAATGATGATTTTGTACTACAGGTATAGGTACCTACTTCGTTTTTCTTACAAAAATCGACGTCACCATTCACGGTCAAAAACGTGTTTATAGCTTAGACACATAGGTAGCGACAAAACAGCAGATTATAGTATAATTATGTTGGCGTAGGTTAAATAAGCAGGAAAATAATGTAAATAAGTTAGAATTATATCGAAGGTGTTTATATGCCGGAAATAATGATACACTGCTTGTCTCAAGTAGCGATTATGAGGCAGACCAGTAGCTAGATGATTAACTCCCGAGTTAACTTCACATCGCATCAAGGTGCAAAGCAGAAATTTGGCAACACTGCTTCAGAACTGATTTTTCTCACCAACGCAGCCTTAAATTTACATGAAAAATCCTTAATAAACAGCGCTAGGTAGTTTCTCTGAAGTTTTCAGTTAAGAAAAATATGGTATTTTATTCCGTTTATAATATTTTTCTTACATTAATAAAATTTTTCTTCGCAACAGCCTCGTAGATTTAGAATTACACCGGCATAAATAAAAAAATGTTTTTGAAGCGCTGAAATATTTTGTAAATATACGACTGGAGTGCGGATTTTTCGGAATTATTCGGCAAAAACAAAAGAAGAATCTTCAGCTAATGAAAATAGCACCAAAAAACTACAAATTTAAATTTTTTCTCGAATTCTTTAATTTTTTATATGAAAATTATGTATTAGTTAGCGAGAAATTCAATGAGTTCACTTCCAGAGGTCTAGATTTATTATTTCAGAAGTTATCAAGCTTTTTCTGAAAACTCGATTTTAGCTTCAGATTTTGCTCAATTTTCTGCATTCAAATTGCTCCAACTTTGCAACGGAAAGTATATTCAACCTTTGGGAAACACTTTTGGACAGCTCGGCAGATCATCTTTCATTCATTAATAGGATGAATGCCTAGTGTCGATTCAGCTTTCTGCAATTTGAGTTTTTCTTTTCAATAGACAATGAAAGTGGTAATCTAAAAACTTTAAGTTTAAATTTTCTCTTTAATTCTACAATTTTTCTTGGAAAATAGGCGTTTTCATCAAGTTTTTGACAATTACAAAATGTTTGACAATTATTCCACTTGGCAGAATAAAATTTTTTTTTCCAGCCTCCCAACATATGAAACAAACTTCAATTTTATTTTCAATCCTTTGCCATTTTAGGAAAAAATTCGACGAATTCAAGAGAATCCTCACTCTATACATTATCAATTTTTTATTAGGTAACAGCTACCTACATCAGGTTCTATAAACCTGTCGTATATTCTGCAACCAAATCATTTCTCCAAATGGATTGACACTAGCCAGTCTACTTATTGCCTTTGAAACATCTCAGAGCTGATAGAGTATAAGTAACTGTACGACACTTCAGGGTGGCATTATTCTCATTGTCACCCGCATTTTGTGTGGGAGTACATCAGAAAAATATAGCTAAATAGATGTCCAACGCCTGATAAAAAACATAACAAAGATAGAATGTTATAAAATATTTAGAAGTCCGATATTTATTGCTGTACATGACGTGCCGCAGCTTGATAGTGTGTGTGTATGTATTGGTATAGAGATATCTAAAATATGCGCAGCTTTGGTTGCACAGAATGTTGAATGAAGTTGACTTTTCATTGATGATGATGATGATGATGATCGAAGATCTTTGTCAAATTTTTGTATCACAGCACATATAGAGAGTTCGACATCTCTTTAGCTGTATGTTTTTGGAGTATATAAATAACATGTATTTGCCATCCCTATTAGCAGTCTAAATGTTAGTATAGCTTTATGAGTATATATAAATGATGAATGTGAGTTTTTAGTGCTTTGCACTAATTATGTGGGCTGTGGCAGGCACTTAGTGCCCACATGGTCAGCCAGAAAAATATGAAAATTTTCCTTTCTCCCATGACCCACAGACTGGAGGAAAAATAGGGAAATTTTCTTCAAGAAAAACAAAAAACAAAATTTGTCACTGCATATAGTCAGGCCCTCTCTGAAACTTGAGTTTCCTGTATTGGAAAAGGGGTTGTGGAATGAGCCTGGGATACAGACATGGTTCATAAATCCCCTGTCAATGTAGAGACAAGCCCTAAAAGAGGGGAAATCATGATAATGTTGCCCCACACCTATGATTTCATTAGGATTGCATTAAAATTGGTAGGTATCATTTTATTATTAATTTTACAGAAACTTTGGAGGATGATGCAATACCAAAGCATCACTAATAACAATGTCCCCGTGTATAATAATTTTTAAAATAAATTATATGGTTACATAGTATATAGTCTGTAGTTAAATAAAATGAATTTCTTCAATTCTATCAAAGACATGTCTTCTCTGCATATTAGTGTAACGTATATTTTCGTCTATTTTTAGAAATGACGAACATATTCGTTCACTCATTTTCAAATACCAAAAATGTAGATATTTATCAACAATTATCATCCTATAACTCTTTGTAAACAACCACCAAATTATTCGTATTTAATTTTATATATACAGATATACCTTCTGTATATTTATGACCTAGTTGTACCTGTCCCTCGAGTACTCGACGAGTCAGCACAACCCTATAATAACAACACCCTACCTCACTTTACCTATCCGACACGTACGTTTTCATACCCCGAACGAGTATATAATCCCTCGATTCAGTTGTATAATTGTTCAGTTTAGTGCAGTTCTCCAACAGCTACTTCTAAGTACCTGGAACCTCTCTTGTAGAAGTCTCTAGTGAACAGATAGTCTTGCTTGTTGAATTGTGATTGAATATGTATTAATATTAACGTAGAAATATGAACTGTGTTGTACAGAATATTATTTTATTAAAAGTGTAAAATCACTCATGTGTTTAAAATATTATTGAGTCTCAAACGAATGTTAAGGTCCACTATAGTTTGTGGATGATAAACTGGAATTGATCTTAGAAATATTACTACTTTTAAGTATGTGATATTTCGTGTATGGTGTACTCCCGAAAGTGGTCTTAAATAGGTACATTACCACCTCTTTTGGCCGTTACAATTAGTACCTTCTCATAATACTTATTGAGTTTTTTTATCATCATAAGATCATAACAACAGTTTCTAAATAAGACACTCTCCCCCCAAAAAATTTTTTGACCACTTTCCATGCCTTCAAAAAGATAATATTAAGTTAGGCTGTTCTTTAAAAAATTTTGCTAAACCACATCCTACTACCAAAAAAATATGATTTAACTACACCACTGTCTTATAATAACATCACTTCTGAATTATAAGTAAATAGGTATCAAATTTTTTCTTCTGGTTATTTCATTATAAAATCATCTGCGGCCATTTTAAACAAATTCAAAGTCAGATTTACACCTGGTTGACTTTTTAATGATGAAAGTACCTATAGAAGAGTTTGAATAATAATGCATGGGGATGAAAATTGGTATTGCTTTCGAGTTTGTAATTACATTATCAATATTTTTACCTTAATGTTTTCAATACTTATCTATTATGACTCCTTATATTTTCAAAATAATATTATAAATGTAAATATTAGTTAAATAAAAATAAATAAAAATATAAATGTGCTGAGTTTTTCCAATTGCTTGGAAATAGAGATTCTAGTTACCTATATATCTCCTTTTATTAATCAAAATTAGTTTTACACATCATAAAATTACTAAAATCATCAGACTTACGTTTTTACTATTTGTTACTCTATCTCTTATACTTAATCAAAACCTGACAAAGTACACTGCCACTAGTGTGGACACCTAACTTGTCTTCTTAAAAGGAGTTGCAGGAATGAATTTGTCTTCAAATGTAGAGGATGAATTTGCCTGTACTTTTTATTGTTCCCCAGAATGGTCGATCTTCCATCAGTTGGCATGACACTATGAGCATCCGCCGAATATAACAATTTGACTAAGTTAGCATATTTGGTGGAATTTGTCTGTGAGAACAGGCAGAATATAGGCGACTATTGTTCCAAGAAATAGGAATAATAGTCGTCTATATTTTTTTTTGACACGTGTCTATAGATGATAATAGTCTATGGAAATGTGTTGAAACAATAAAATATAACAAGTACAAAATGAACAAAAATCCATCAAATAATTTATAAAAGATAATCGAATAAAATCATCATTGCAGATCACTAGATCAGAAACAATAATATAGGTGTTACCCTTCAAAACAGTGTGAAATTCAGTTGACTCATGAAAGAACTACCGACTTGGTTATTCTATAAAATAACCAGCCATTTTAGGAAAAGAATATAATTAATTTTTTGCAACACCTGTCATAAAATACAAATTAGGTCTTCCTTTTCAAGGCCCAAAATATACAATTTCCAACCAAAGAGCAAAAATTTTCAGAGAGCAAAAGTCAATATTCAGAGTAAAACAAGTATTTGCTTGTATAATGAAAATGTTTGGTTCAACTCTTTTAATCAGTCAGATACCTTACCCAATCGTGCATGTGCATGTGCTGCAAAAAATAGCGTTTGCAACTCAATAGCAATGTGACTGACCTTGACTCGGGCGATTATAACATTTACTGCAACTCATCAGGGATCGCTCACTTAGCACTCTCAAAGCATAATATATTATGCTATTACTATTTTTCACATAATAGTAACAGGAGAATTCATAGTATAACTAGTTATTTAAATAATATTAACGAATAGCAATCTGTTAATGTACCTATGAAATTAAATAAATGTCAGATTTTTTTTTGCTTCTTTCCCCTACGTCATAGACTAATGCTATCACCTTAATATTTATACAAACAATATATTTTCTCATTGAAACGTTTTTTATTTTTTTAAACTAACATCCATTGGTTGAGAACGAACAAAAGCAAAGGAAGTTATTAATAAATCATAATACAGGGGTGTGGTTTTGTGCAGAAAAAATTTTTTGATCCAAACTATTTTTTCTCATCTACATACCCAAATTCTTATTTTAATTCCAAAAAATGTTGCTACTCATTATATTTTAACCCAGTGGTTATAAACCTGAGGTCCACAAAATAAAATTGGAATTTTTGGAATCAGAAGACAGCGATAATCGTAAAAGCATTAATAACTGATGAAAAACTCTCTTGAAGTTAACAAAAATAATGAGACGTCACCTAAAAATCTTTGATGTCATGATATCATTTGGAAGAGGGCGGAGCCTCGTATTTTTATGAAAATACTTTTTCGGAAACAGCTGATATTTGACCCATTCCGGTATTTCGCGTGTAATCCAACATCTCCCAGTCGGGGAAGAGAGAGACAGCCCTATTCCATGATCTTCAGTTAACTCTGTCAACTCTCATTCTGCTCGACACAGTGTATGTACATCATAAATACATAATTTATAGCTATAATATATTAAGGTAAGCATCCTATCACGTCGACTTTTCGTTGGAAAATTTCGACGTATTTTCTTATCGCTATGGTTGGGCATACATGCGTTAATTTGTATTCATATAACGGAGGCCCATAATTCTTCGAATGCTTTCCAACAACGTATCAACATTTTTATGAAATAAAAGTATGGGATCTCATAAATACGTGCTCCAATAAACCATGGCTGCTATTATCTGGGTGACAAACATACAGATACTTGAGTTTCTTACTTGGCATTATTCTGTAAAAAAAAAAAAAACACTATCGATTTTAATTATTATTCCATAGATATAGATGTTTTATATAATGCTGTTCATCACAAATTCCTAGTAAACTTTTTTTTTTTTTTCTACGTACCTATAGCAAAAATATTGTTAATCCGAATTTATTAAATTAATAACCGGATCTAGTGTTTCAACTTCTGTTCGAGAAAATATGAAATTGAAGCATAATTATTATGTTCTGCAAAATTATTCTGAATATTAAGGTTCAGTCTTAAATCTAGTAATTTAAGACGTAAGTATGAGTAATGGCGTCACAATGAAAATTATTCAAGGATTACACTTTATGGTAAATTTTTCTATGTAATTTAGGTAGGTATACCCAGCAAAAATCCGAGTAGACTTTTCGAATTTTCGCCATGATTTATTAACAGTGATTGATGTTGTTTTACAAATTTATCAAATAGGTCTTACTGGGTATATTATGCTAGACATATGGAGTTCTAAATGAAACCAATAATAACTACATATTTTACATTAAAGTTTTTGGGTTACTTGTCTTCAATCGAATAAGCTTTAACAAAAGTATAAGTCTTTATATAGCACCAAGACTGATAATAGTTTGTTGTTTATTAATTAAGTAGTTTCTGAGAAAACTAGAGAATAAAAAATTCTTGGGAGAGTGGTTTTTCCCGGATTTTGAGTACCTAAACTAGTAAAGGTATAAGGCTAAAATTTTGTGATACATTGTTATCACGTATGTGCAAGTTTCATAGAACCATAGCCCCTATTTGTTCTGTAGTTTCTGAGTAAACTAGAAACGAAAAAGTTACTGGTGAAAATTTTGTGTTTTCAGTTTTGAATAAACCACGAAATTAATAGGACTGAAATTTTTACAGAAACTATGTTTTTTTATAGAGACAGGTTTGATACGAGTTTGTTGCCTATTGGTGCAACACCTAATTTACGAGAAAAATTGAGAACAAAACATTTCCAGAAAAGTGATTTTTCCAAGATTTTGAGAAAACTACAAAAGGATTCGAGCAGAAGAATTCTCGCAATACACTGTTACATTATGTAAGTATGCACAAGTCTCGTAAAAGTTTGGTACCTATTCATTCTGTAGTTTTTGATAAAACTAGAAAATAAAAAATTACTAGGGAAAATTTTGTGTTCACTGTTCTGAAAAAATTACGAAAGAAATAGAGCTGAAATTTTCACAAAAGTAGTCTTTATATAGGAAGCAGGTCTGGCAGGAATTTAGTGCTTAATGGTTAAGTAGTTTTCGAAAAAATTGAGAATAAAAAAATTGTAGAAAACTGATTTTTCTACGATTTTGAGAAAACTACAAAAAGGATCAAGCTGAAATTTTCACGATAATATAATTATGTGCAAGCATATTAGAGGTTTGATGCCTATTATTTGAGTAGTTTCTAGGAAAACTGAAAAAAGAAAAAATTGTTGGAAAGTGATTTTTCCAGAATTTTGAGATAAACACAGAAGAAAGTTTCACAAATTATTTATATGAGTTTGTTGTCTGCGGAATACCTTGTTGTGAGAGATATTCTCACCAGAATGAAATTCAAAAGAATTTAAGCGTGTTCAGCCACTCGTACATAAGTACGGGTAAGCCAAAACCAAGGCGAACACTGGCGATTTTAGAGCCGGTTCGGGTAGTTTATATACGGCTTATTTGCATGCACACAAACAAACGTATGTAAGATAATACATACGTCGGTGAGGGCGGCCAGGTCACATCATCCCCTATCATGATAAGAGATGGCTGGCCAGTTTGTGTACGGATCGTGACATTGTTTTGTGATGTCACGATTTGGTACTCGTACCATTACCTGCATGTACTTGCAGGTAATTACGATCGAACGTATTTAGTGTGGTTTAACGTCACAAGGACGATTATTTGCCTGCCCTTTGGGGCGGCGACTGTCGTCGAGGGGTCCGAGCCCCTTTACCTCATACCAGTGAGTCCCCACATTGTCTATTGAGAAAGTAGTTTTTAAAAAGAAAGTAAAAAAAAAAGAATTACTGGAGATAAGTAAGTCGCTTATGATGCTTCAGTAGGTATCTTTTCCGTATTTACTGCACGGGGCTATGGGTTATTTTACATATTTTACTAAAAACTAACAATAAAATATCGGCAATTGTCGACAATTTTTTGCTATTTTTTCACGCTTTTGGAATTTAATAAGATTGACTGTTGAATATTGTAGATGTAAATTGGCAAACTGTATTTTCTAACCAAGTATTACTGCGCCAGAATCTTTTAGTTGTTAAATTGTGACAAGCGAATTTTATGGGAAGAATGTTGAATTTAGGTTTTAATTCTGCTCGATGTAAACAAAGTTATTTCAATTTTTGGTGTATTGACACTTAGTGAAGTTAAATCCGAATTACCATGATTTAATATTATCTTTGAGATCTGCATAACTTAAAGATTTTCATTCATAATATTCATAAAATGGAATAAAATTTGACAATCAACGAAAAAAATAACGAAAAAATGTTGTTCATTTTTTTTTCCTCTTCACTATAAATACTAGGCTGCTGGAGCAAATTATATGGGATCGAAAGGCTATTTAAACAGTGCAAGGAGAGGCCAAATGAAATTGGCCTAGGATGACAAAATTATAAATTCGCCTCTGTTTAAGCTGCAAGGTTAAAGTTGAAAATATTTGATGGGGAGAGGCATGCAATACCTCATATCGTGAAGATGGTTTAAAATTAATTCTGTATTCGAGCAATAAATGATACGAAAAAGTTCTCTCAAACTTGAAATGCGGTTTCTCAAAAACATGCCTAAATTATTTCAGAATTTCCTTCTGTAATATGAGTTACTCTTATCGATTTTCACCTAAAAATCTGCTATACTATAACTTATTTATAGATATCAATTTTTTTGATACAAGTCTCACAAGTCATTTGAAATTCGAATTCGCGTTATTTTAGACAACACTGAAAAGAATTTGGTTCACCCAAATTCGCCTCAAAAATAAATTTGTTTACAGCCATGCTGCTGTTGCTGCACCGTACCTAACCGTATTCGGCAAGGTATATTTCTATTTTATATCGCTTTTTCTTTTCAACCCAATTTTCTTTCTCATTTTCTAAAAACCTGACCCTGGCTTATGCAATATCAGTTGCATCTTCAAATGTAAATTCCTTTCCTCTATTATCTCATTTTCTTTCAAATTCTAAATCTCCATTTTTTATTCAGTTTTGGGCCCCACTTTGTGTCCATGTTTAGTTCTTTACGGAGTTATTTGGCCTATTTTCCATCGTAGCTTTTCCCAATTTCTTTCTCATCTCAAGAAACTCCATTTTTCAGCACAAATTCTTCTATTGTTTTACCATATCAACCTTCAAACATCATATGTATAATTTCTACATTACCTACAGCTAGTTTAATGCAAAAAATCTTAAAATCGTTCTATACTACTCTGTTGTTCAGAAAGGAAAGATCTACGTTTATTTCCTCAATAAAATTGAATTTATAAGAAAGTATTTCATTTATTACAATAATTTTGAAAATTTTATTACCTAATTATGATTATTTCATGTTAAATAATTTTAAAATTACTGTCAGGTTGAATGTAAACCAAATGATTTTCACAATTTTTTTTTTCAAGTCTCTAATAATTTTACCTACAGTCGACGCTACTGTGTGGGGCTGTTTATTAGAGGATGCCACACATGTAGTTTTGTGGCGTACAAAAGTCTAAATGAAAGCTCAGTAACATTTGAAAGCAACGTCTCAAGGAGATAAATCGAAAGATGTAGGTTTTTTTAGACACAAGCTGTATTTCAGAATGATAGATGATCGTATATAGGGGAATCGAGCAGATACACACACTTCATTTCACACTTACTTCCACTTCAATAATGCTAGAAGGAAATTAATACATTTTAGGAACATAGTTGTTATATTAGAAAAATACAAATGAACAGGAGTTGGGCGCGCGTTAATTATATTGATGATAATAATTGGAAAAAAAAAATATTAATGTGTGTCTAAAAGAAAGGAATTTAATTTCTGATCGCACACAGGAACACGTAGAAACCGGATATGCCAAAATGCATGGATGTTAATGATCACGAACTTGATCACAATTAAGAAAATAAACTTACAAGAGAACAGGAAAAAACAATTTAATAACTTATTTTGAAGTTAATCGATAATAGACAATGAATTTTAAATCAACAACAACGAGCCACGTTGAAGACAATGGAGTCCAAAATGAGAATGACAAAAGATGGGAACAAAAGTCAAGATTTTAAGGAAAAAAGAAAAACTGATGGACAAGTTCGTACGTAGCCAGCAGTAGGTGCCTACATTTTCTAACACGAGCGCAAATAAAAAGTAAAAGAAATAAGGAAAGACAAAATATAAATCAAGGAAAAGTAATGGAAATATGGCCCATATAAGATACAGTTTAAACATTAGGACATGAATATATATATATTCGTAGGCTAGTAGTAAGAAAATAAAATTAGTTATAAAAGCAATTTTTACTATACAACGCTGGTGTGAAAAATATCGATATTTTGCATACAGATACAGAAAAATATCAACACAATATCAGCATTTGACAAAACTAACCCAAAATCTGTTAGGATTGTCCTCTCCCCCTCACATTGTTGCAAACACTCCACTTTAATCATACAAACTATTTTTCACACTTATACTCGCGGCTACACTGATTCTCATTCCGCCGCTTTTCCGTGAGACTTCCTACATATTCGTTTCTTACATACACTCTTCATAATTCGTATTTTATTTTTTTTTTTTTTTTTTTTTTTGCTGAAATTACACACTTCCGAGATGTAACTTCGTCAACATCTTTTCTTTTCTTCAAATCTCTGAACCTCAACCGCTATATATAATCTACCCAACATAATTATGAGGATATTTTATCTGAAATATCGATAGGTATAGATACGAAAAAAAAATCGATATTTCGGACCACTGGGTTACAATAAATAATAACCAAGTTAAAAGTAGCAAACTTGTATACTCTCGTGATAGTGGAAGATCCATCAAAGTAGGTTACGTTTCGAAAAGTCTCTTCATTAGCACAAGATTTTCGTTAAAAATAATTTTTTCACAGGTCTAATTTGATTTTATTTCGCTAAATTCAACATTACACGTATAGGTAACATAGCTAAAATCACTATGGTCTACAGGTATTTTAATAGGTAGAGGTGTATGTCAGCACTATATTATGTGACCTTCGACTTACAGATCAGTTTACAGATTTCTGTTTTTTGTTTTGATTTTTTTGTTTTTTTACCCGAATAAATTAAAAAAAATGAAATGTACCAAATTAATCTCAAAAAACAAAAAAAAAAAAAAAACACCTTTCTCCAAACTTATAATTTGTTGAACGGACATTCGGATAGCGTTAACGGAAATTTATTTTTTGCAAAAATTTATCATTTTCAGCGCGTCTACCCGAAGTTAATATGAGATGGGATTGTTGAAAAGAGGAAAAGCCAGTCATAATAAAATGATACAATGTTCAGTCGGTTTCGTGTTGCGTTTTTTTTTTTCTCTCTCTCTCTCTCTCCGAAATCAAATTCGCTTTCGCTTGTTCGGTTCGTAGTTTCCATTTTCTATTTCGTTTTTCGTGTCCCCCCTCCTCCTCCTCCTCCGCTTCCTTCTTCTTCAACGTGCTTTTCCACTCGTGTAGCCTCTGAAATAGCCTATCCTGTAAGAGTAGGAAAAAAAAAAGTGAAATAATTTTTATCTTTTTTCACGAGCATCGCCGGCGTACTACTGCTATAACGACGGCAATAGATAGCAAAAAAAAAAAAAAAAAAAAGGAGAAAAAAAAAAACAAAAAACGGAGAAAATTTTTCGAAAATATTAAAATTATACGTCAATGTCAAACTTCGGTGAAATACGAGCGTTGGCGGGAAAATTAAATTGAAACAGATTTAGCTAAAGTGTCCGCAGAATAACGTATACACGCAGAAGAAAAAGGACATAAAATTTGCTTCCGATCCGATGTAATCTTCGTCGTAATTTATAGTTTTTTAATAAGATTATACATTTATTTTTATTATTTGTTTCCTCTTCGAGAACTGTAGAATCGAATACGAATTATAGATAAGGAACGAAATACTAAAGTTAGGTGCGGCCTATTGGAAGAAAGCAGACAAAGTTTCGCACAAGTACCTATAATATTATGTAGGATAAAAAGGTCATTTCCACGCTCGGACGATGTTTTTATCCATATACTTAGGTATTATTGCGTTTTTTAGTTGTTGAATATTTTTCTTTTTAAGGTTACATTAATTTTACCCGTAATAATATCGAATGTATTTTAGAAATTATACGAAAAATAAAAAAAAAAAGTAAAAAAAATACAACTTTTTATTAGATATCTTTAAAAACTCGAACGTTAACATTAAGGTATGATTTTTGCTGTAATTAACTGGTTGGAAAACGTTCCAGTCGATAACTCACAAGAAAGTATGTGGTGTGCAAAAGTCTTCTAAAAGTACACGTACAGTTGCAAAACCGAATCAAAAGTTGAGACCAAAGAATACAGGCTTGGTAAAGATACCCCTAACCTAACCAAACAACCAGACTAAAATTAATATAGGGATTGGAAAGCACACATACATTTCAAATTTACACTTTACCTAAATCAACTCATTGAAAGAAAATTAAAACATTTTAAGGTTTAAAATAATATATAATAATGACTGCGTTATGTAAATACCTAACCCACAAAAAGTAATTTTTCGAGAAACGAAAAAAAAAAACATTTTATTAACTGAAAAATGATGATATTTCGGTAATCGAAGGTTTATTCGGCTTGTTTACCCAAACGATTGTGATAAAAAAAAAAAATTGAGAATAATTATTGTCCAGGCTCCTGTGTGGCTTACTAGGAAATGTATCCGAGAATTCATAATGGCCGTCGTGGGTTGCGAGGAATTCTCAAGATATTTTTGTGGGTTACAAGGTTTTTCAAGTCTTTTTTTTTTTA
>WOFM01002041.1:0-10241 GCA_011428145.1 Ericerus pela
AAAAATATGACGATTATAAAACTGGCAAGTACTCTGCGTTGGAAAATAATGAAGCTTTGCTGGACGATTCTTCAGCTCCGAAGTCAAGTAGAAATAAGAAAAAGAAACTAAATCCATCGGCTAATAATGATGTTAAAAATTCGTCTGTCGATAAAACTGAAAAGAAAGAAGAAAAATGGGAAAAAACGAAATTGAAAAAGAGGAAACCTCAAAAATATTCGAGTGAATCCGATGAAGACGACGACGACGAAATGGACGATTGAAAATTTTTCAGTCGAAGTCTTATGAAAATTTTTTCTACTGTATCTTTTTTAAGTATTCGTCTCAACCAGACTTCAACGTTCAGTTGAGTATGAAATTTCATGAATGTTGAGATTATCTTGTCATTCTATGCATTTCTTTTCATCTTCTGTTACTTTTGCTTTGTGGTTTATCTATATTGCTTGATAAATTTTGAAATAATTACTTTTTCGTTTTTGCACGAAACTGTTCGGTTTGACTGGTTTTATTTTTGGAAGTACACTTTTAAAATAGAGTTTGAAATTATCATTTTCAGATTTTTTTGTTTTTTTTTTGTTTTCATACAAATTATTACTGAATGGTGAAGGATATTTCTGTTGCTTCATTGAACAGAAAATAAAATGTTCTCTTTGAAGCATGATAATTCGTCTAGGTAAACCTTTAGATATATATTTAATACACTAAAAGGTTCAAGTTCTTCATGAAAGAGTAATATAAGTTAATTTTTTTTCATAAGCTTCGCAAACAAAGAAGTGGAGTTTTTTTTTTTGCTAGTATTGAATGAAATTCATCAATGAGAACATTGAGCGAAACTCACCTATAATTTGAAATTTAGATCGACAAGGAAAGAAGAAAAACATTGAGTTTAACATAGTTTTGTAATGGTCAAAAATTTTCAGTAATTTCTTTTATTCAAAATTGATGACTGTTGATTGATATTATGGGTATATAGAACACAAACTAAAATAACGCCCTAATAGACATATTAAGATCACATTCAAGTATGAAATGTGACTTTCTAGAAGTTTCTGCATTCCTGAATGTTGTAACTTCTAAAAGACGTTATATTTGCTTTTTCCATCTTCCTTCACGTCACTCACCGAACATAGCCCCTCTTCCCTTCTCTTTCGCCTACGTACAAATTGAAAAGTAAATCTTGTTATTCGATATTCCCGAAATTGGGCCTGAGAAAAGTAATTTTTATGAACATGAAAAGGTCACTGACAATTGGATGTGAAATTAAAATGTTTGTACAGTAGCGTCATGGAAGTGAAATGAAGGAACAGAAATAGTCACAGTTTGCCTCGGTTGCGTGCTTACACCCTTGTCACGGTCATATTATTATATAACTTTTAAAGTTTTTAAAACATGACATTATTGATGAAATAACTTTTAATTAACTCATGCTTAACATGGACGACACAGTTTTGTAATAGGTTAAACATTAAACTGATTTTTGGTAACAGTAAAAATTTTGATGAATTTTCATTATACCCCATGTCTATAAAGTTTTTTTCGATTTTTCAATATGGAAATTCGAAGTCGTTGCAGTAGCTTTATTCTGTTTAGATGATAAGTTTGGCCCTTGAGTTCTTTGTTCTCCATGAGTTTGAGTAAAATGAAAATGCAAACTTGTTTATGCCCTATTGTTCGGAATTTAAATAATAAAAAATGGGAAGTTAGTCCATTCTCGGCAAATATCAACTCCTAGGAAATGGTGGGTAGTCAAATATTATTTACAAAAGAAATGAACACTTCATTTTCGAAATTTAGAAAATATAATTTAATAAGTTAAAAAAAACAGTTGGTCTTGAAAACAAAGTATTTTTAATTCAGAATCCTAATGTAAGTATGGATGTGTGTCCCCAATTTAAAGTAATGGTAAATTGGCTGGTTTTGATCTACTTTTTATATGTATTTTTTAGGTATAGACAGTGCAAGGACCGACCGGCCAAGTGAAATGTGGGACTTCAGTAGGTAGTGAAAAAATAATTCAACTTCTTTCAAACATTTAACGCTAGATTTTCTGAGTCCCATGTACCAAAGATTAATTTCTGAATAAGATTACAGTTTCGAAGTCGTTCAGTTATCTCTGCCTTTCAATTCTGATAATAGACAATTGCAGCATAACGTTGGTTGGAATTTTTTTGTAATTTTGAGTAAATTACGATTTGATATTGCCTTGAACATGATTACAACAGTAAAAAAACAATTTTAAATGAAAGTAATCTATCATGAAAAAAAAATTTTTTTCTGTTTTCTGAAGTAATTTTGTCTCCCCTTATTTAAGTAAATTACGAGAAACTTGATCCTGTCAATAAAATTTAGAACAAAGCAAATCAATGGGCTCTAAATTGTAATTCATGTATATGTCTCTAGAAAGCAATATGGTGTTTTGCTCTACAGTCTTTAACAGTATTGGCGTTTTAATACTAAGTAGTCACCATCTGGTGGCGTTTTTGAGAAGTAGGACAAAAACATGATCATGATAAAATTTTCACCCATATAGATATGATATGGGTTTAAAAAGTTTTATTCTAATTTTTTGTGAATGTTTCCGTTTTTTTTTTTTCATTATGGACGAGCGCAATTATAATTGTCAACCACAGAATATAAAAATGTTACGATCTCGCAGTAGATGTTCTATTTATGGTTGTAGTAGTAGGTAAGTTTAAAATTCTACAGCGTCAGTTTGGATTAATATCATTCAATAAATCATTAAATATGGATCATTAAAATCATTTCAAATGTCTCTCTTCAAGGTCTAATCCAAATGATAATATTCATTTGCATGAATTTCCTGCAACTCCTCAATCAAGGAAGAAATAGGAAAGTATATTTTGCTTGAAATTTATTTTTATATTTTTAGCTAGAATTTTAAGAATTCTATTAGGTAGTTCAATGAGGGTAAAAAAGTCTTCAGATGTGATATGGTATGAAGTCTAACAAATGCTGATAATATTCTTTAAAACCTATGCAAGTGCAAATGAAGCAATGAAATATTATGCTTTCCATGAGCCCTCCCCTCATTTGGTTGCCTTCAGTACAAATTTCTAACGTCTGTTAGAAGTATATTTTTAACACTATCCATAACTTTTGGCAAACTTATTTTTCTCAAATTTTGTCTACATAGGACTGATAGAACTTCTTTATAGGAAACAGATGGAGAGAATCAACTTCTCTTTTGGTCTTACCCCATTCTTGTGGTTTATCTGTGCAGCTTTCTTCCTCAAAATTAATTTCTGTCAACCTATAAAATAAAGAAACCAACATTCTTATTGATATTATGTTTTTGACAATAATCAATCTAACTGTGAATAAGGTAATCTCAAAGAGGAAATGCAGAAAACTTGGGATACCAAGAGATGGAATTATTTTGCAGACATCAAGGTATATTAATTGAAGATTCTTTAAAAATTTACTAAAATTATAATGTTAAATGTCATATCACTGGAATTTGGTTATTGTTGATACGAAATCCCACCTCATCTCATTCTTCATCATCATCATCACATCATTCCATATATATATGTCATATGTACACTCTAGTCACGAAGTGTTTCCTCTACTACTTTCGATCGTACATCGCTGTTGCTTCGCCATTTACGTTTTCGTTTGTAAAATATATTTTAGTCGCGAAATAAATGTCTTAATAGAAGAAAGTCTCAAGTTCTTTCGATCCTCGTTCTGCATACCTCACATCATGGTAGCCATCGCTACGGTAGAACTTTGAGGAGAGACTTAGAAAATTTAAATCAATGAAATAATTATTTTTTTGAAATTTAATTTACTGCTGTGCGTAAAATTTTTTATGTTTTTTAATGTGTAATACACGAAAAAGTATCGTGTTTTTCGAGAATTAACTCGAATTTTAATTTATTTTGAAAATTCAAAAATTAAATTGAAGAAGAATAGCTGAAGTTCCAGACTTAATAACGGCCAATACTGGAAGTCATTGAACGCTAAATCCAGAGGGACTGCCAAAGAGATCGTGAGAACAGCTGAAGGAAACCTGCTCCCGTCGTCAAGGACTCACCAAGATCCAACATCGAGGACCCAATTTTTCGGCCAACCCAGTGCAAAATTCAGGCAGGAAGTACGGAGGTCAACAGCGTAAAAAACATAAATCATTCACCAGCGCAGCAGGAATTGTAAAATAAAAATCATTGTAAAGGTAATATTTGTTGAAATTAATTATTTTTTGTATTTTGTAATTGTATTTGAAGTGAGGCAAAAATAATAAAACCCAATTATAGAGTTCTATGTCCCAAATAATAAATTTATCTGAAAGCAAAATAGGAGAATATAATATAGCAAAGGAAGAGTTAGAAAATTTAATAAAGAAGTTTGAAGGAGAAAAGGTGGTTGATCTAAAAATAGAAATTTATAATTTACCCCACGTTAAATATTTCACAGGTGAAATAATATTGGAATCCTTTGTGATAGACATATCTGGGAGAATTGAGGAAATTAGTAGTTTGAAATATATTGTAATTTCAGAATCTTCAGTAAATTATTTTTCGAACAGAATTTATAGTTCTGCTAAATCGAAAGAGAAATTTATGAACAGATTCTTTAATTGAATAAATTACAAAAACTGGATAAAAAAGGAAATTGTAAAGAGGAAAATTTAATAGAAAAACTTGAAAAAGAGTCAATCGAAAATAAAAAATATACACCTGTCATCAATAAAGAAAATAATTTATTAGGATTTCGTAAAACGGAGGAAAATATGGCATCCCCAAATGAAATTAAACCCATACAAGCCCCCCTTGGAAAAGTTTTTAACGGAAAATACTATCTGGATTGGCGTAGGATGATTATCTCAGCCATAAGGGGAGCCGGATATTACGATATTTTTGGGGAACACGAATTTCTAAAACCATATATCGATAATATAGATGATCTTAATTTTCGACCTGACAAAAATATGATCAACTACTGCAAAATGCAAGATAATGCCAAAGCATTTGTGTTAGAAAGAGTATCATACGACATAACAAAACAGATAAGAGATTGTAATACAGAAATATTGATGCTAAAAAAATTTGGATAACATTTATGGGACAAAAACTTAGGTCACAGCCAATATGGCAAAAGCAAAATGGTTAGAATTTAGGTTTCAACCAGGTGGCAATATGAAAGGTTTTTTGAAAAAATGGGATGAACTTGTAACAGACGTGAGAGATAGTGGGAAAGAAGTTACTGAAACTGAAGAGTTAGAAAATTTGCAATTAGCATTATGTTACGAGCAGCAGATTGCTAAAATACAATACAAAAATTTACCTCCTAATGAAAAGAATTTGGATAATTTTAAGAGAATATTGAGAGAGGATTCAGACCAAAAGTATAGGGATCAGACCTTAAAGAAGCAGAATAGTAATGGCAATAATCAATCGAATAATGCTTATAGAAATAATAATGGTAATAGTAATAATAACAGATACAATTACAGAGGCAGGTATAATAATTATCGAGGTAGAAATAATTATAGAAATCAAAATAATAATTATAGTAACTTTAGAAATGGAAATAGAAATGGTTTCAATAATAATGGTCAAAATGGAAATAGTAATGGTAATGCATCAGAACAAAACCAAAATAATAGTAATACGAATAATAATAATAACGGTAATAATAACTATAGGGGAAACAATTATAGAGGAAACCCCAATTACAGAGGTAATAATTATAGAGGCAATGGGAGAAATAATAATCAAAATAATCCTAAATGCTATAAGTGTGGGCAATTTGGCCACATAGCACAAAATTGTATGAATAATAATACCCAAGGAAATAATAGTAATGAAAGTGCAAATAATAGTCAAGGAAATTACCCACCAAAGGCAAATGTAAATCCATCGAATAATAATAAGAAGGATAGTTCGGAGCAACAGGTAAAAATGTCCTGCATGATAAAAAGATTTAATAATAATAATGAATGGTTACTTAATGAATTGACGAATAATAATAAGCAAAATATTGATGAAAAATACGAAATATTAAATAATAGAGCAATTCTTGATGGAGCCGCAGAAGTACATTTAACTTCTGATCTTAGTAAACTAATAGATGTTAAAAAATTCGTAACCCCAATTAAATTACCATGTGCGGGAAGGAATACATTTTTATATGCCACACATACTGGGAGAATGATCATAAAAATTGAAAATTCAAAAAAAATTCAATCATTAATAGAATTAAACGACGTTCATTATGTGCCTGATCTGAACTTGGATATTATCTCAGCAATTAAAATAACTAACACCGGAATAATCAATATCGATCAGCAAAAAGAAATTGCGAATATATACTTTAGTGAAACAGCTGAAATCATTATTACCGCCAAAAAAGAAGAGGGAATATTCTATATATACTATAATGTCGAAAACAATGACATAAAAAAAAAAATAGATAAAGAGGATTATATGGATAAAAAAAATGTAATATGTGCCCCTGTGACCCAAGATACTAATGACGAGTGGGATGATTTTACGGTAGAAATGGAAATTATTGAAGAGGATAATAATACTGAATCATCTCAGGGGGGTGAAGAAAATGAAATAATAATAGAATCCAACGGAAACAATAATAATACGGATAAACCCCAAATTAATAATAATAATACAAATAAAAAATTAATAATACATAGGAGACTTGGACATCTAAATGCCAGATATTTGCAAAAATTGAAAAATTTAGCAATTGGCATACCCGAAAACATTAATTTTAGAGATGAAGATTTTGTAAACTGTCAAATATGTTGTATAGCCAATAATTCAAAGCTGGGTCATACAGGGATAAGAACTAAACCAACCCGAAAATTAGAAATAGCATCGTCTGACATTATGGGTCCATTTACGCCCTCTGTGGCAAACCAAAAATATATTTTAACATTTATAGACCATTTTTCGAAATATACATTTGTCATGCCCATAGCCAATAAAAGTCAGGTGACAAATGAATTCAAAAATATTATAGTATCAATGAAAAATAAATTCCCTGAATATCCGATAGGCACTATAAGATGCGACAATGCAAAAGAGTACACCGATACAAAAATAATAAATTATTGTAGAGAAATAGGAATAACAATGGATTACGTGGTTCCATATTCTCGATCCCAAACTTGCACACAGGGCAGAAAAGAACATAATGATGGGTTATACGAATACAGGGTATTGTCTGGGAGATCCATATAATTCAAAATCATATATATCATGCGATGTTAAAGTAGACGAAAGCCAGAATATAAAATCATTGCTAATTAATAAAAAAACCTCTAAAAATAGTCAGCTGATTATGATTACGACCTAGGAATAATAAATCCTATAGTAATGAATGTAAAAGTAAAATACAATAAAGCTTACATTGAAGATAATATTCCAAAAAAATTCTCGGAAATAGAAACAAACCCCTTTAGAGAGGAATGGATCAAGGCCATAAATGACGAATTTAGTTCTCTCGATGATTTGAAGGTATGGGAAATAGTAGACTATGATCGCCAAAAATTAATAGATACGAGATGGATTTTTACTATAAAGTTTGATGAATTTGGAAATCCAAAACCCAAAGCTAGACTTGTAGCACGTGGCTTTAAAGATAGGACAGAGTATGGTATTGCTGAAACTCACGGACCTGTAGCATCCATAGGTACGATAAGGTTATTATTATCAATTGTGAATAAAGAAAAATTAATAATGATACAATACGACGTAAAGACTGCCTACTTAAATTCACCCATTATAAAACCAATTTTTGTTAAAAGACCTGTAGGCATAAATATTAATAGAAACCAGGTACTGGAATTAAAAAAGTCAATTTATGGTTTGAAAACATCAAGCAAATCGTGGTACGACTTATTGGACATTAAGGTAAAAGAAATGGGATTTGAAAAAACAAAAAGCGACAGATGCTTCTATATAATGAAAAATGATGAAACTAAAACATATTTCTTGAGTTATGTAGACGATATATTAGTAGCATCGAATTCACAATCGGCCATTACTAGAATAAACGAAGAACTTCAAAAAGATTTTACAATCACAATTACGAATAATCCAATATTTTTTGTTGGTTTGGAGATAGTCAGAGATGTAGAAAAGAATACTATAACAATTTCGCAATATAAACATATAGAAAAAATGATCAAAAAATTTGGAATTTCTGAACTTAAAAATACCAACACACCCATGGAAACAGGATTAAAAATTGACAAAATACAAAATGGCAGAGATGATACGGAGTATAAATCGATGATAGGGGGACTACTTTATTTAGCAAGACTTACGAGGCCGGACATATTATTCCCAGTGAATTTCTTCTCCCATTTTCAGAACAACTCAAATGATACCTTAAAAAATTACGTAAAAAGGATATTCAGATACGTTAATACAACTAAAAATTATAATCTGAAATATACATCAAAAGGGGACGGAATACAAGCGTATATTGATGCATCTTACGCACCCCAAGTTGACGATAAAAACATAGAATTACAAAATCTGGATAAAGGGAAATCAATAACTGGATTTATGCTATTTGCCTATGGAGACTTGGTGGAGTGGAATTGTTGTAAACAAACGATTCACGCTTCAACGAGTACTGCGGCTGAAATAATTGCAGTTTTTGATACCCTCGATACGATTAAGGTAATACAGTATATGAATTTTGAGATTTTTGGGGAAAAATTAATGGTAGATATTATGGAAGATAACATTTCGACACAAAAAATATGTTCTGGGGGTAGTCAAAAGAAGTCGAGAGCCCTGATGATCAAATGCTACTCGATTCTAGAAGCCTTTCAGGAAAAAATAATATTTTTTAGAACTGTAAACTCTGAAAATCAACTGGCAGATATTCTAACAAAATCATTGGATCGCTCAAAATTCGAAAATATAATTGTGAAAATACTAAACGAAACCAACATATACACATAGTATAATAATTAGTTCATGTCAGTCAGTAAATGTCCAAAAATTTTCCCATTTCAAAATACAAGTTATTCAATGTTCAAAATATAAGTCGTAACATGAAAATATTTGCTGAAAAATTGGCCTTCAATTATTGTTAAAAAGAATACCTAATAATACCATTTACTAGAAAATACATGCCTCAGATAAATCGAAGGTTTCTCGAATATTGTGACAAAGAAAAAATTACAAAAATCGAGCAAGAAAAAACCCTACAAATCGTACAATAAAAACCCTATACTTTTTCCAACAATCGTGAGAGAAATACACGAAATATTCCCACACAAATTTATGAAAGGAAACTCTCCAACAATAAATACAATAGAGATTAAAACCTATTACATGACCGCAAATTAAGATAAACCAAAAACGTTGCCTTATCATAGAACATATTAAACGCCACTTCAAATACAATGCAACGTACGAAAGATAATATACGATGCAACGTATATTATTCTACAATCTTTTTCCTGTTTATTTTTAAGATAAAATACGTAACGTACGCTCGAATTCATTGAACCCACAATTGAAAAACCTTTTGTCTTATTTTTTTTTCTCTCGTCTTCTTTTATTTTTATTTATTCGTATAATATGTTCGTGAATATTTTTTTCGTTTTGAATTTTTCCTTTTTTTTCTCTCGACTCGAATTATACGAGCGGGGATTCATATATTATTCGAAATATTTTAATAATTATGCATGTTACCAATTTTTTATATTTTTTTTTATTACATATACTATTTACAGACACAATAGTGTCCATTATTGCATGCATGTTACCATCTTTATATATTTATTTATTTATTTTATTCAATTTTTATTCTTTTTTAATTTTTCGAGACACAGCGCAATAAATTTTTTTTAGGAACCCAAGTTACCAAAAATAATAAACATACTGTTCCGTCCCGTTTCTGCAGACAAATCAGTTCGTCTACAGAAACGTGTCGAACAAAATATAGACAACTATTATTCTTAATTCTTAGAATAATAGCTGTCTATATACCGAATTGCTTCTCACGATCAGACACCACCAGATATGCTGACTATTTCATGTCATCATATTTGGCGGATGTCCTGTATCACGCCACCTTTTTGGTCGGCCATATTTGATAAAACAATGAAAACGAAGGTGATGTCGTGTCCTCATTTGGAAGACATGATCATTCCTAAACCTACAGTCAAGTAGACAAGTTAGGGTTCACACTAGCTGTTGTGAACATTAGGTTCATTAGTTTTAAGAAATAGTATT
>WOFM01002043.1:0-17274 GCA_011428145.1 Ericerus pela
AAGGAATAATTATACGTATTGTATGTACCGAGTGACCAAAAAGTCGTGCAACCCAAACATTCAAATGTAAAAATTTGAAAAAAAGAGATAGAGGGCTCAAATTTTTCACTCTTGTAGGAGTCGGTTACTCGATTATTTATGAAAAATTTCAGCTATGTATCTATAGTAATCTAATTTTGAGTAATTTTTGATTTTTGATTTCAATTTTTGTACTTGGGGTAAAACAAACTTTAAAAAATTTTAAGTGGCCAAAGTTTACCAAAAATTATGAAACTTGCCACAATAATGGAGGATGATTACCAGAAGGTAAAGTTTCACTTTCTTAAATCTATTTTTTTTAAAGAATTTTTTTAGTGATCTGTATGCATAAAAAACGAATCAAAAAATTTTAATCTGTAAAAATTTTCAAAAAATTTTGAAACATGGGACAATAATAGATAGTGATGGGTAGTTCGTTTACGAGTTAGTTCTTTTGAACAAATCCTAGAAGTGAACTAATCGATCATTTAGTTCACTTCTAAATGAACTAGTTCATTAGTTTTTTGTTTTTTTTTGATAGTTCTCAGTTCTTATCAGTCTACTCTACTCGATCCGTTGATCGAACTGAATTTGAAGTAAGTAGCAGTTGATGAGTGAGTCAAACAATTAACCAATAGTTCTAGCATGAATTTATGAATACGAGAGTCGTTCATAATATCATATAATAAATCAATTAATTTAAATGATATGAGTCAATCATGAATCAGCTGATTGAAGTGGAGTTGAAAAATTTACTGAACTACTGAACTAATTGAACTAGTTCAGTGAACTAGTTCACTTTGGTAAAGTAGACTCAATGAACTAAATCCGCAAAATGAACTAAAATTCCCATCTCTAATACTAGGGAAATGGTTACTCAATTATGTGATTATGCAACTTTTTGTACGCACTGAATAAAAAGTTGCATAACTGCTAACTGTAGGTGTTATCGAGAAAAAAACATTGAAATATGAAAAGTTGCATACCCAAACAAATTTAAGGAAACTGTTATGAAAAATTCTGCTGTAAAGTGAAGTACTGCACCAAAGTGAGGATCAATGGAGAGGATGAAATAAAATTTTTGAAATTAAAACATTTTTTTAATTTGTTTTGAAAGCATGGTATAGACCATAAGAAAAGTTCTTAAAAAAACAAGGATAAAGGTACTGAAGTGAAACTTTACCCGTTTAATCAGGTAATCATTCTCTATTATTGTACCAAGTTTCAGAATTTTTTGAGAACTTTTACCATTAAAAATTTTTCAAAATTTATTTTCCAAACATGGAAAAATTATAATTAAAAATCAAAACTTCCTCAAAGTTAGATTATTACAGATATAGAGTTGAAACTTTACATAAATAATTGAGTAAACAACTTCTGCAACTGTGCCAAGATTCAGCCTTGTATCTCTTTTTTCAAAATTTTTACATTTAAAGGTTTGGGTTGCATGACTTTTGGGTCACCCAGTATGTATGGAACATTTTTAACCCCTCTCCAACCGAGATTTTTTTCTATATCAGCGTCTGACTTAGTCTAGATAATTCTAAATGATTAATTACGACCAAAAAGCCTATACCTAATGTGTATTATTTACTGAGAATGTGTGGACCTTCCCCTTAGGACGGAGCTCTATACGCTCTTGAGACGAGTGATTGCACGCATTTCGATTCGATCATCTCGACTGATTAGACACGATGACTAAAAACTTGTGCACGATAACAGTTTTAAAGCGTAAAAATAATTTGTTTGGTTATATCAGATAAGGCAGGACAGTGAAAGTTTAAAATTTTGTTCCTTGAAATTAAGATATATGTTAATATGTCGAAGTTTTTTTGTTAAAAGCAAAATTCCGTAAACAAATATAAAAATAGCTTACGATAGAAATGATAAAATTGAGCCATATTCGGCTTTTATCACGAGGATAAGGCTTCACAATTGTAGTCAACTTAAATTGTCTGTAATTTGTCAGTGTCATCATTGGATGATATTTATCACCCCTTTTGAAAAAATATACCCGTTACAGTAGGTAACTTGAACTTGGGTCCATGAACTTACTAAAATTTTTGGAATAGTTAAGTCATAACATAAGTGATAACGAGATAAATATACCTACCTATGCAATAGAATTTGGTTTCTAACCGCAGTTGTAGAATTTGATTTTAGGTACGACTCGAAAATCTGCTTAGACTAATTATCGTAGCCTACGAGTAATATTTTATTGAATTTTATTTTTCAATATCCGAGATTGGTGACTTACCGTAAGGACTAAGACAGCAGCAAGCATCGTGTAGCAGCTTATCACTGCAGTAGCTGTACACGGATGAGTCGCACAATGGACAATCAAATCGTTTTTTTTTCTTCATCAACAATTCTTCCAGTTCTGGCGTTATTTTATCGTCGTCCACATCGTCGTTGTCATTTATATTGTCAACTGGTTAGAATAAAAGAAAAAAAATAGAAATAAATAAATAAATAAATAGATAAAATAAACAGTTGCTGTAGATAATATTAGTAACGCTTTAAGTTTTTTTAATGGAACACGATGATCAGTTTTCGATACGGATTCATTGACAAGCGGTAAGATTATAGACTACCTATATCTATTCATTCGATGTGTATTCATTTTAATCGATTAGGACGAATATAGTTGTTCAGTGTATTTCTTTCCGTCCGTTTTTTCATCTCAATTTTTTACTTCTTTTTCCGAATCTATTCGTACGTAATGGTTGATTTGGTCAGCGAAAGTGAACATTTAATTTTTAATAGGAAGTGAGAAAAAAATTATGGTTAATTTCATGTAGGTAGGTACCAGTAAGAATTGACAATCGAAGTTATACAAGTTCTTGTTAGCCAGGTTGATGATAGCTTCATGTTTTCTTTTTTTTTTAGTAGGATGGTCGCGACTGAATCCTAGTGACCTTTTAGAATCGCATAAATCATAATAATATCATTATTATACCTACTAAATGGTATTCCCGGATGTAAGTAAGCGAATCCCAGGACATAACTAAAGCAAATTAGGTTCGACCCTACTATTCACCAGGCCCGGCAACTTTTAATTTTCCCATGTGTAGCAAAAAAAAAAATTTTTTTTGGTGCAAATTTTACACAGAATAAAAAGTACCTAATTGTGTGTAAACGTAATTATTTCCCATGGGTAGCAAAAACCACTTGAGAATTTCTCATGTGTAGCGATCGCTAGACACGCTACACAAACTTGCCAGCCGTGCTATCCACTCATATCTTATTCCTTAATATCGATGGTTACACTTAATATATTGACATAGCTATACAGTTGTTTTCTTTTGAACTTTTGTAATTTTTATATTGATAACAGTTTATTGTTATTCCAGCGTTTTTGATGTGTAAACATCTTAGCCCTTGGTCTATGGTAGGGCTTAAATAAGAATTACGATTGTTAGATTTGCATAATTGTAACTCTCATTTGTGTGTGTTACATGATGTGTAGGTGTGATTATGTGCATAGGTATTATATTTACACATCAATCCTTCATGAGTATAGCCCCAGCGGAACTCACATTTTTTTTTTTATTGAAGTCGTCATTGAATTAACTTTTTTTATACTTCTATTTCTTTTGGTATGGCAAACATTAATTGTAAATGAGTGTTAATACCCTACAGCACCTAAAAAAACCATAATCCAACGATGTATCACACAATTTTTTGAGAAAAAACTATCTCGATGCTTTTTTGGAGTCACAGGGTGCCTGAAAAGAGGTTCAACCCAAAAATGAATAGTAAATTTGAATTGCTCAGTGAACAATTCACAGCTAACTGATGAGAAAATTAGGACTCTCCACAACTAATTTTAGCCATACATATTAGCATCTTCATAGCTAAAAACCAATATTAAAGTAGCGGTAATTCCTGGTTTAGTACATTTTTACAGCTAATACACGGCTATTTTGCAGCTAATTATTTTTTTTAAATAATGTATATTTTTGCTGTAGTGATACTAATTTGCATACAGTATTGTGTTAACTGTATTTTAGCTATGAATAGTGCATGTATAGAATGGTGGTTTTGCGGACAATTGTTTTTGTCTAAAAGTTGACTTTCTCTCAGACAAAATATAGTTAATTATCAGATAGCTGTACATTTGGTAAATTTTTGACCAATATTTTACTGATACATTGTGACGTCCGAAAACAAACGTACATCCCGAGTATGGGGAATGATATCACGATTCGAAGTATATCAATAAGTCTCGATCAATCGTAGAGTCGAAACCACAAACCAGCTCAAACAGTTAGGTCACCAGCCTACCAGCGATAGCTCCCTAGGCCTACGAAGTATATCGGGCGAATTTACATAAGTGGAATTAAATAAGTTGGCCAACCCATTATCACAGTATACACTTTATTACATTCGAAAAGATTACTTACAGATATGGTAACTTATATCAGGTCGTGCAGGTTATTCTTCACATCGCCTCATGGTTCTCGAAGTTCGGTGAACCATCAAATCTCGATCGGATATTCGTTTTGAGTCCGAAGGAATAGTACCGCGAGTTACTTAAATCTACTACTGAAGTTCACATTCGAAAGTATCGGTGAAAACAATTTAAAAGGTGACTTGCTGTCGTAAAAAAGAGCTGTATTTGTCGTGAATAATATTTCGTATTCACGACGAACGAAAAACCATCACGTCTAAAACGAGACTGACTGTTCACTCTTCAGCCTAAAACGTGAACAGTCGAAGAGATTAGAAATGGTTCACCGATGATCGATATCTTATTCTTACATGTTACCATATCGTTAAATAATAGTTAATCGACGTGTCTTTATGTTCCTAGACTTGGGGAATTTATTCCCGATGGGGAATCGGCGTATTTCTGGTTTACCTTATCGTTACTACAAACTTATAATTCGAGAGCCGTTCCCTATCGTAATAATAATACAGTCGATGGTGACGTGAAGGGAAGGCTACGGGTAACTTAGATGTCACAAACATAACCTCACCCATATTATGACCTGCATACATTTTTTGAGTATTACATAGTTTAGCAGTGAATTAGAAGTATAATTAATAGTAGATACAGACAGACATACGCTGCTATAAATTGTTTGCTGGGTAAGTGCCTTAAAAAACATAGTAAGTATCACCACGGAATATATAGAGGACGCAGACTTATATCAACAATGTTACAAAAAAAAGACAGCAGTTTTGAAGAGATTGTTCCCACTACCTACTACAGAACCAATTTCAATTTTGCTTGCCTCTTATTTAAGCCCATTAGCACAATCAGAAATTTTTTTCCATGTAATTAAATTAAATGAATGAATGCATAAAATTATTAATTTAGAAATTACAAAAAACACGAATTTCATAGTAGAAATGATACTGAGAATTGTTAGTACTCTAGGAGGCCGTGATATTTTAAAAGTGAAAGTGATGCCATTTTATGTTTCACATAGGTTCTCTATTATCTTATATAATACTATGTATATCACTCATTTTTTGAAAAAGAAAATATCCTAAGCCCTTGCTACCAAGTAAGGATCTGAACTGAAGAAACTGAAATTTCCAAATAAGAATAATAAACACTCACTGGGTTCAAACCTCCGTGGCTGAACAAATTTTTCTTTTTCAATGTATCAAATGTCACAGACATCGAGCTTAGTTAAAAATTGTTAATCTATTTGTAAATTTTTATCAGTTTTCGGTTCAATCATCCAGACTAATGGTATCATCACAAATAAGTTAGGTAATCTGTGAGTAGGTATAGTATAATCCCCTTAGGTACATAAGGAAGCTCTTCTTTAATGATTTCATACTAACACCTGTATTCTAGAACCAAATTTAAGTAAAGATCTGATACTTAGTAATGTTTTATCTGTGACTTTCATGTATAAGTATAGGACAAACCTGGTTAAAATGAGTACTTAAGTCTAAATCAAGTATAAGAAACAATCTAGAATACAGATGTAAGGCTCTTTAATAGCAGGTATGCACATGCAGAGGATATGAAAGAGATGAACTGTCATTTTGTGTTATTCTTGTTATGATGTACTGAATATATAAATATGTTTAGTAAATACATGGTAATAGATAATAAAGTACCTAATAATAAATAAGAATAAAACTGGATTTAAAACAAAACTAACACAAAATGGCTGTTTATATTTTATCACCATCACAGGCATAGCCTACTTGGTAATAAAGAGCCTTAAATGTTTGTTTTCACAGAAACACTAAAACGCAATATCAGTGTTGTGACAGTGAGTGTCAATACTACAGTGTCATTGAGAAGAAATCTAGTCAGGACATTATATATTGTGACATCAATGATGCAGAATCAAACTGATTTTGATATTGGTGACACTCACTTGATGAATCTTGATATCAGTAGCCAAAGAATGTTATAAAACTGATGAAATTCCAACACTAGTGTTGTCTCTATTTAAAAAAAAAAAAATTTCTGGACTTGTCTGGATTCAAACACGCACCTCCCAATTTCTGGTACATCATGTATTTAACTACTAGGCCACATATTTTATAAATTAAGTGAGAGTAATACAACTAGATAATTATATGTATATGCTGTTTACTCATGTTGCATATTATATTTTATAAAGACATGAAGCGATCACTATTTTCTGGAATGGCGCTTATAACTAAAAATAGGAGAACAAAAATAAGTGCTGAGTACAAACCCCACACTGGTGAAAACTGGTATTGACACTGTTTGACATCTGAATGTAGACATTCAGTATTCACGATATAAGTGTCCTGGCATTTAATGTCGCTTTGAAAACGAGCCTTTATTCAGATTAATTCGAACGAGACTAGTAGAAGTTTATACCATTAATAGATATTAAGGGTGAGTCAATTCTGGATGCACCATATCTAGGAGTTGCCAGAGACAATAGCTAAAAATATCTCCAACCGGTGATAAAAAATGTGACAAATACCTCAATCTTCATCACTGGGGAGTGGAGGCTCCACAAGGAGCACTAAATTTGCCTCATATTATCAGTCTGAAAACAGGATGATGTATTTTTCCATAAGAAAAAAAAGAGTTTAAATTGATTTTCTGAGAATGAAAAGACTTTAATACTAATTGTTTGAGGATAATCTTTAAACCCTACCCAATTGTAACAATAAAAACTCATTTTTAAAAGACATTTTTGTATTATAAGATCAATATATTTGTACCTATTTTCATCCATTATCCTGCTTTTGGCAGATTAATATTTTTGCCACCTGAGTGTTTATCTTTTGCCTCCACTTTCCAATCATCGTAAACAATTTCTCAACTTTATTTACTTTACTACGCATGTGTCATAGCTTGATAGTGTGTGTGTATTGGTATAAAGATGTCTGTTTTCACTATGAAATATTCGCAGATTTGGTTGAGCAGAATGTTGAACGCAGTTGACTTTTCATTGATGATGATGACAATGATGGTTGAAGATCTTTGTCACATTTTTGTACTAAAGCACGTATAGAATGTTGGACATCCTTTTAGTTATATATCTCTGAGTAGTGCTTATTGCATACTGGAATATGAATGAATGTTTGAATGAATTGGCTAATTGGTTGGTGAATTAAATGAAAATCTTTTTAATGGCAAAAATACCAAAAAACTGACGGTACTCTTACAAACCAAAAATTAAAATTTCTATTTTGGCGGTAATTATATTAATTATTACAGTTACTTAAGTATAATTACCTATTTTCAAGAATATGCCAGTGAATGATGAATTCATGATAACAAAAAAATTGAAGGTGACTCTTCACCATCATCACGACACGCATCTGTCTGTGGGTAAAGAGCCTTACACCTGTATTCTGGAATGTTTCTTAAGGTTAAGTAAGACTTAATTACTTGTTTAACCAGGTTAATCCTATACGTATATATGAAAGTTACAGATAAAATATAACTTAAGTGGCGAATCTGTAATTTGTATCATTCTGGAATACAGGTGCTAGTAAAAGCTTAGGGGGACATAAAATACGTATATATGTTTGTTTTTATTTTGAAGCCAGGTGAATACCTACTGCTAAATATTTTTAGAACATTTTTTTTAAATTCTGAGAAATGAATCTTTTTGCATTTTCCATTAGAATTTCATCACTGATAGTCTTCACATAATTTTTAAGTACCTATACAATTAAGACAAATCAGGCCTGTTATGTGTGGGCCTACTAAGATAGGTATTCTTCAAATTAAAGGGTTCATGAATCAGTCAAGTTTAAAGACTCATTTCACCTAAATTTTTTAAATAATTAAATATTACATTTGTGTATTGCGATAAAATATGAAAAAAAAAAAAAACATTTGACTAATTATTAAGAGAAAAGCGCGCATTATGTACACAAGCTTACAAGCTTGAAAATTTAATGAGCTATGACTCAATTGACGAAATATTTTTACATTTTTGTACTTTGAACGTAGGTTTTCGAAGAAAATCTACATATTAAAATTGATTTGGTATAAACACTCAAGATACAAGGATAATGGCAAGTTCGTTTTTCGTTTCATGAACCCAGGAAACTTTCAGTAGTATTACTTGAAATTCATATGCAGGACCTGTTATAAGGAAAATTTACAGCAGCTCATTTGTATATCCGCGAATAATAGGGTTCATTTAGGCAACCGGGCTAAAATTCGTTTTTGCATATTTCGTGACCTGCATAGGCCAGTGCACTAACTCCTATTTAAACACATTCTAGCCCCCGAAATCCAGTGTCATTGTCCTATGTCGACTTACAATTTGGGAGTAAGAATGACCTGAAATATCGCTATCGCCATTTATATTATACATATATATATATATATATGTATGTATATTCATTTCTATGTAACACAGTACTGGTTGCAATTTTCGTCTAATAGTCTTGAAATTTGGTACCTTCACTTATCCTGACACAGACACAAATGAGGCCTCTAGATTAGTCAGATAGTACGTCCTGTACACCCTATTATCAGTCATCTTTGTAGCTTTAATGGCCATAAAATATGTAATTTTTAACCAATATTCACGAAATTCAGTACAGACATTGATTAATACTTTATTATATTTTAACATTCTCCAAAATTTAGTTTCAGCCAGCTTAACCGTTCATCGATAAAAATGATTCAAAAAAATCTTCAACTATTGCTGACATAAAAGAAAATAATCCCTGATGTACAAAAGAAGCTTATCAGAAAGCAAGTTCGCTGTTGTTTTATTTTTTAATTAATCATTAATATACCTTACTAACACTTTTTATAACTTCACAGTGATCAGTTTCTTTGACATTTAATTTGAAACGTAATTTTTACTCAGTAGTCCAAATCATTGAAATAAAAAAATTAGTACACAAACTTCAACTATATACGGTTGTTGGGTGAGTCTCCCAGAATAACGAACTAAAATTTGCACCCTCCCCACCTCTGGAATTTTTTAAAATTTGTGTTCATCTCCCAAAATTTGTTTTTCACGTTTTTATCCACAAATTTTGATTTTGTGATAAAAATAGGTCCGTAAGAAATTGTTCAACATACAATTTTCTACAAAAAAGGTGTTGTGCAGTTTGTTGCCCGACACCTTTCTTCTCCTTCAAAGAGTCTTGAAAACAACCATATTCAGTGAATATAACCTTTTTTATAGGTGGGTAGGAGTTGTGGATGGCTAGAAAATATGTATTGGGTTTACAAATTATCTGAATTGTGTGATTATTACGAGTTATATATCTCCTATAATGTTACTGAACATATTTACTGAAGGATGGTTGTTTCAAGACTCTCTGGAGAGGAAGAGGGCGTCGGGCAACGAACTGCATGGAACCTTATTTAGAGGAAATTTTATGTTTAATAGTTTTGTACCGAACTATTTTTATCAAAAAATCAAAATTTTCGGTGGAATGGAAACTCGAGAAACCAAATTTTGGAACATAAATACCCCTCCCCTAAAACATAAGTGGAAGGGACATTGAAGTTTTTAATATGTTAATCTAGGGGACTTACCCAACAACCCAATATAGTTAGAATTAGTAGTTAATTTTTTTTTGTAACATTTGGCGAGACTACAGCATACGTATTCTCCCAAATACTTTTCAAACATTGATTTTTTTTACATTTATTTATTATTTATTTTGTATTTATTAATTAATTAAAGGGTTTTTTTGTTTGAGAAAATCTAATTTTCTAGTGTGACTCGCTGCGCTAGTTTTTAAGTAGATTTTTTTATCTACTCATTAAACTTGCCTGAGTATTCGGACCCAGGCGTGAGGGTGAGCAGGGCCGGATTTACAGCTCAAGTGCCCTGGTACAATAAAATTTTTGTTGCGCCTCCTCATTTTTCTAATTTTAGCAACCCACCCCATCCCCAAAAAATTTTTTTATCGATTTTTTATCAGGAGTTTTTACTACATTAAAAATTTATAAGTTTAATTAAATATGCAGTTTAAAAAAAAAAAAAGTAAAAATATGCCGCCCGATACAGTTGTACCCTTTGCACCCCCCTAAATCCGGCCCTGGGAGTGAGTATTTTTTCGTTTCATGATCGTCTGAGCATTTTGGCATTATTTTTTGAAAATTAATTTTTTGTTTTTTCGTACTCCTTTTTGCTTTGAGTCGATTTCCAGGCGTAATTTTGATCGGATGGTTTCGAAATTTTAAACACATATTCGGATTCACTTAAGGAAGAACCTTATTGTTTTTGGTCCGAATTGGTCCCGTAGTCCGTCCGGTAAGTCAGTTTATATGAATTTTTTATTTAACAGCGTACAAGTCGCAATTTTCAATCGATAGACCTGAAATTTGGTGCACGTATGTGTTTTAGGTTAAAAACAATATCTACCAATCTTGGTGTGGACAGGCCTTACGGTACGTCTGGTAGGAACAATTTTGTTGCATTTTGGGCAGATTAATGGCTCTAAAAAACGAGTAATCTTCAAGATATCGGAACAAAATTTAGTGCAGGTATTGATTTGAAGTATATCTAACATGATTCCAAATTTGGTTCCTATTGGTATTATAGTTCATTCCCTGGAGCTGTTAGAGGTGCTGATTTTTCATGTTATCTCAATAAAAGTTGCAATTCTCTTTCAAAAGTCACGAAATTTGGTACAAACAGCACCTTCTATACAACGGCTAGACCTACTAATTTTGCTTTTTATTGGTCAATTAGTTTCCAACTTATTAGCAATTCAGTGTGATTTTCCTTCTTTTAACCTTCTGTAATGGTCCTGAAAAATTCATTTTCTAGGCTTCATCGAGTGAAACGTTCGTTTTAACCTAAAACTAACCTATCTCAGCAAAAGTTCAATTTTCGCCCACTGCCCAACCGTTGTGGTACCCTACATTTGAACACCGACGCTAAAATCTCCTATATTTTCATAATAAGAACGTAGACAACTGCACTATGTTTCGTTTTGAATGTAGGAGATTTTTTCACATATATATTTTTTTTTTTTTTTTATAATCCTCTATTTTTGTCACTATAGGAAAGAGAACCGTCGAATTATTTCCTAAAATCGTGTTAGTTAGAACTTGGAATAATTTTTCATTTAAAAAAAAAAATAATGATTTTTGACACAAAAATTTAAAATTCATTCATTAAATGAATCGGTATATTTTACGTTTGCATCGTATTTCTGGGACATTGGTAATTTTTTGCAAAAATATAAATATTTTATAAGTACATTATTTAATGAGAAGAATGTTGGTATGGAGGTGATTTTTAAACAAATAAATCTACTTTTCTTTGCAAAGCTTGCTGCGCAAGTTTTTTTTTACTTTTTTGTTTTCTTTCAAATTTGAACGTCAGAAAATCATCGACCAGTTTTTCGTTTAATATTTCCACCTATCGGAATACTAAGTCGTTTTTTTTTTCTTATTTTTTCAAGTAAGTACCCGTATTTTATCAGTGTCCATTTGTACTCATTTTTTATTCAGTTTTGCATTTATTTATGGAATATACCGACTGCCAAAAAATGGGTCGTTATGTTATGATTAATCATTAGTTACCGAGCCACAACGACCTTCCACAATTTCTCGTACACATACCGTATAAAGAGTTTTTTTCCACTTTTTTCTTTTTCTTTTTTTCTTTTTAAATTATCCGAACCGGCTTCATTAAACACGTTAATTGTTTTTTGACGTAAAATCTATATGTATAGCATTTTCACGTTTGAAGAAGTTGAAAAAAAATTGTATACTTAACCAACAAAATTGTAACATAGGTAGATAAGCACATTTGAATTACCTATGATTTTGTTACGATCCTCCTCTGCATACAGTGAACTGTCCGACTGTATTTATTAATGCAGCCATTAGGTCAAGCGATCGTCGATACGGAACTTGTTTATGCCAAAGATTTTAAAGGAAAACGAATGGCGAGACAAATCCTAAGCAAATTTATCGTTAAATAGAAAGGAATTTAATAAATTAGGTATCGTCCCACGAAAAGTAATAAAGACAGACGATATAGGAGCTTGTTGTAGAGAAACGAGTAAGGAGTAGGTAACGGGAATTGTTGGGTATATTGGCTATAAAGTCGAAGAGATGAAAGCAAAAATTTATGGCAGACGAACTTTCTTTTAATAAAGTGGACATATATACGTGTAAAGAGACTGAAAATAGTCCGAATGAATTACTCGGTAAAAATGGCACACAAGTTTAAGTAAATAATCGACTTTTGAAACCAGTATCCAGGCGTTTATCTACCTACAGCTGCAGATACGAATAAAATCATTTGAAGCAGTCTCATATAGGTAATTGATCTTTTTCTGTAGCACCAATTGAAGATTGGGGACAAATACTTTTCTTTATTACGACCTACGTTAGACTAAAATGGTATATTTCACTTTTTCTTTTTTTGTTTTTGGGATAAAAACTTATTTTTTTCAATTTTTTCCCTCGTCATTCGTAACGTGTGTACCAAACAGTGCAAGGTCAAGACCAAAGACTAAAGGCTAAACTTAAAAAAAAAAAACAAATCGTAATTTTTTACTAAATTTTTTTCTTTGTCCCCTTTCGAACATTCACAGGTGTTCATGGCATGAAGCTCACCGCAGTATATTTGAAAGGAAATGAGTGGTAAGTTTAATAAATTTAGTAAGCCAGACCAGGACTAAGAAGACCAAGACCTCAAAATGAGCAAGACCAAGACGAATGTCAAGACTGCGATTTGTGTACAACCATGACCAACACCAAGACTTCTATTTCAATAAAAACATAGTAGTTAGGTAATTTTTATATGCAATGCATTGCAAAGTCGATGATAAATAAAAATTCCAAAGATTATCTGGAAAATTGTAGAACAACCTAGCCTCTGAGAATATATATCAATATAGGAGTTGAAATATGTAGGCTGTAGGTATTTATACATATAGTTAGGGTTGATGTTTTCAAAATGACGTGAGTTCCAAGATGACAAATCCTTAATATCTTGACTACCACTGGAGCACTATTATTGTGAAACAAATACTCAATAAATGTGGCAATTGTACCCTTATAAAAACCAACAACTGGAATTCTTGTCAAAACAAAAATGATAAAAAAACAATAGAAATATAATTTTTCATGTTGAAAAATAAAATTTTTTCAATTCTTTATTTTTGGTTTTTACATAATAATTTATATGAGAAACAATTAGGTGAATTCAGAATTATCGTACCCAACTGTTCATACTGTATTAAGTGGATACTGAAAAAATGAGATATTTCAAACAAAATATTTCTTCGCATAATTAAGATGTATTTCTGAATGTATGGCAAAAAATATGAGGTTCCAATATGACATGGACTAATTTTGCGTTACACTGGTTAAACTTCATAATTTCAAAGAATAAAACAGTTATTCATTTTAATTATTATACGATTCCATGCAGACAAGTTTATCTTCGCCCAAATTCTCAACATTATATAGTGATGTACCAATGGCAGATATTATCAAGAAAATAAATGGCTTAAAATTAGATTTCACAAAGGACCAGCTGTGGGTGCGGATCTTATTGATATCAACATCACTTAATCTAATATTATTTGTATTAAGAAAATCATTCTGCAACGATTCAACTTTCTATCTCCTTCATTCACCACATATTCCTCCCATATCATCTAAAAACTGTTCGTTTTTAATATCAGAAC
Organism: Ericerus pela; assembly: GCA_011428145.1. NCBI lineage: Eukaryota > Metazoa > Arthropoda > Insecta > Hemiptera > Coccidae > Ericerus > Ericerus pela. The sequence continues at coordinate 14,122 of WOFM01002043.1, forward strand.
TCTGAAGTATTATAAAGCTTACCTCATGCAATCCTTACAGTTTGAAGCGATGACAATTTGGTACATTTCATCTGTTTCTTGTCCTATTCATATTGAATAAAAATTCAATGAGTAATGGGACAAAATAACCTAAATCTGATACCTAAGAACCGCTATCCTACATATTATTATGTATGCTAATATGAGAAAAAAACTGAAATTTTCAGTCTTATGGGAGAAGAAGGGGTGGTTAAGGCTCTTCTGCCTAAGAATGCAAATCTAGTTCAAGAACTTCAGTCATTCCACTGTGTTCCTAGTATCATCAATGATGCAGCAAAATTCAACTTCAAATATCTGATCTTTATTTGAGGTCTGACTAGAGACATACAGCTAAAGGGATCCTAAAAGAGTTAATCAAAAATACATCAAAGATGAATGGTTTCAGATTAGGATATTAGTTAGTGTGCATGCATCTTGTGGCCCTAATGATGTGAAAACAGACATCCCCAAAAAATTCAATGATAAATTTCATGAAATATGCTGCAAAATGTAAAACTCTGATTGCTCTATTTTCATCTTTCACATATTTTTGTATCACAGCGTGTATGGAGAATTAGGCATCTCCTTAGCTGTAAGGTAAAGGCAGCGAAGATGCCGCATCAGCAAAGATACCTTAATTTTAAAGAGTCATGCTGGTAGCACTCACTGTTGAAGGAAAATAACATCACTAATATGTGTAGGGTAGTCAACAAACCTTCTGTTCAAATTTTTGTGAGAAGAACCGTTGGTCCCTCCTTGGATTTTATTTTAAAGTGAATTTTGAGTTTGATGATAAGCTTAAAAATAACTAACTTGAATTTTGATGTTAGTTATTGTGGGAGTGAATTGTCCTGTTTCCTCCGATAATTTATGAAACAATAAGAAAATTTTATGTAGATTGCAGTAGTATTTAACTCCGCTGATTTGACTGTCATTATTTAATTCAAAAAATGTAAAAAAATAAAACATTCAAATTGGCTAATATGGCTAAGATTCATAGAGACTAAGATACCGCACCAATATTGAAATTACTCATTGATGAATGATATTTAACTGATAAAATTTAACGAATAATTAAAATAGGTATCATTTTTTACCATTTCCTTTTTATTTTAAGTCAAATTTTAGGGAAATACATTGCAAAAAAAATTAAGATTTCAAGGACTGGAGATTATCTTTGGATACCAATTCAAACTGATTTTTTTCTACTTTTGAACCCAAGAAAAATGATTCTGTGTAGTTGTTCTTTAATTTTAGTAGACTTTTTCCAGAAATTTCAATAATTTTGGATTTGATTTTTTTTTTTTTTTTTTATATATATGCAAATTTTCATTGGCCATCTTCTCCGCCACTAAGTGGTATCTTACCAACCCAATCGGGTAGGATGGCCAAAATTAGGGTTTTTTCATTTTTTCTTTATTACCTGATTATTTTTGAATAAACATATTGATTGAATGGTAGCAAATGATGTGTAAAGCCTTGAAGCACATATGTGCGAAATATGGTCACTTTTAGCTCTCCTATCCAAATCTATTTCAAGTATTCAAAGTATTCAAAAGGTGCGGCATCTTCGCCCCCGCTATTTTATGTCTCCGGGTCTTATCGACGCCAGAAATCTGCGGAATGAGGGTGATGATCAAGGGACAATAAAACGTATACTGCAGCTTACACTTACCAACAGGATTTGCGGACACTTGAGATACAGAGTAGAGAACGGCGAACAGGCAGATAACACAACACATCCACACGAATGTCGACGAAGACCCGATTCTATGTTTGTTGGTGGCCATTTTACACGTGCTTAGTGTCCGCATCTACATGGAACGCGCATGCACCGACAGGCTGAACTTTTTAATCTCCAACGAAGATGCGAACCACCGACGGACCGACTGACGATGAGATTCGACGAGGCAGTGCGTCTGTTGACGAAAGAAACGAAATGAAAAAGATAAAAAAAACAAATTAATAACACGTTTTTTCGAACCGCCGACTTCTTGTATAGTTACAGGTATATACCTTATACACCTATAGGTATGCCTACTGTTTGGCGAATGAAAATCTTGATTAACTAAGAGATCACGGAGACGGACTGACGTCGAAAGAACGCACTGGTGTCCGTTTGGTTTGCCACTGCCACTCCACCACCACACCCCTTTGCCGACCCCCTCCTGATCGACGGACAATGGCAACGGTGGCGGTACGAAGAAAGTGCCATATTCTGCCAGCTGATCGCAGCATTTAAATTCGTTTGCCGTATATGCGCTACGATGCGGCTATAGGTGCGTTTGTGTTTTGTTGCGACGACTGTTACAAAATTTGTAAATTTGTTTTGTATTCGTATTTCGTTCTCACAGCGTCGGCGGCGGTTCTGTTCTCACGCAGCGATGATGCGGTTGACGAAATTTCCAAACACAATACCAATAGGTACACATATACTTATAGGCTGGAAGCAAAAAATGATGCATAATATCCAAATGCAACCAACGAGCATCGGCGGATGATACGACAAAGGTGCGGTTGGCGTTTGTTAGAGCTGATGTTTTTCGGTACACCGAATCAGAAACCAAATCGCATTCAACATATGACTACCATAATGGAGTGCCTATCAGGACTGCTCCGGTCACCTTTGGCCTCCGTGCACGGGCGTCAGTGTTCGAGATGCACCTAAAGAGTTTATTGTAAGGATCTGAGGTAGCCAAATTCCGATGAAATAATTCCTTCAGGATTTATAAATATACTTATATTTGTAAACTTACCTGACTTGGGCCTGAAAGTGGCCCATAGACTGTCAGGGATATGGGAATGTTTTTCGTTGGGGGGGGGGTTCAAGTTGAAAAATCAAAAAAGTAAGAAATTTTAAATATCTTTGTAGCAGTGACAAAACTGGGGTGGGGGCTACTGGTAATTATAACTATTCCTCTCAACTAATGAAATTATTCTAAATAAGTTAGGTTAAAAACGAGTTTTAAAAAATACGGTTTTATAATTTGAAAAAGAAAACGGCAAAAGAGAAAATAAAATTTCTCACTTCTTTTTATGATACAGAAATAAACAAAATTGAAAAAACAACTGATAAAAACGGATATGTGTGTATGTGTGCGTGTGTCGCAACACGTGAAAGCAGCGCTGATGTTG
>WOFM01002044.1:0-97652 GCA_011428145.1 Ericerus pela
ATGGTAACATGCAATAAAAATAAAAAAGGAATAAAATGGTAACATATGATACATGAAAATATTTCGTATCATATACTGTATATAGAAAAAAAAATAAAAAGATAAAAGAATGCATGTGATAAAATTTCTACGTTAGATGGTTATTGATAAGGTTGCATGCATGAGTGATTATCGGCAGTTGTAGTATATATTTGTGTAGATTGTGAGAATGATAGCAAATTATATTATACGTTAGCTTATTATTCTCACATATCATATGTTGTGGTAACACTGTTTTTAGTATTATTTGTAATCTGTGATTTTATGTTTGAAACCCAACTGTGATAATATATTTTGTGTGCCTCTTGTCGCTCATCAAACGTTGATGAATTAACATCTTCACCATCTTGTGTGAAAATAAAAGTTCGTGAAAGTGAATATTAGGTGTATTATTTATGTGTTTGTAATATGTGTGTTTGATCTTCTTTCGATGTCATCGTTCAATTAAAGTCTTTCGTCGTCATTTTCGTCTGGCTGGACCAGTTGATAATTCCTATTTCTTCACAGGTTATGGGCCCAGTTACCTGGATGTCAACGTGGTCACCATTGTTATAATTTGTCAATGTTGTGCTGTCGAATCCTGATCGCTTCTCCCAAGTAGTAACCATGTCTGCTAATTTATTTTTCGTCTTTTAATATGTTCGCTTCTCGCTGTTCCTGTGATCTTGTTCGAGTTGATTCGTTTGTCGACACATCTGATAGTTGCTGAAATTGCTGTTTGCGGTGCAACTGATTGTCGTTACCTGTCATCGAGATGGACGTTAGGAAGCTGAATAATATTGAACCGTTTAATGGGCGAAATGGCAGAACCTGGAAGTTCCAGATGGAGCTGTGGTTGGCGAAGGAATGTTTGGGTAATATAATAACTGATTCTTTACCGACTGTTCGTAATAGGGGAAATACTTGGTCGAAGGAAAATGCGAAGGCGATGTTCCTGATCACAAATAATGTGAATGACGAGTACCTGGAGATGATACAAACGTACACAATGGCAAAAGAGATGTTTCATGTGCTGACTAATTTAATTGACAATGGAAATGACCAGACGCTGATGGATTTACGAGGAGAATTGTATGCTAAACGGTATGTTTTTGGTGCTCATTTGCAGAAGTATCTTCTTGATTTTTGTGCTGGATGTCGTCGTTTGACCGAACTGGGAGACCTGACAACTGTGAAGCAGTTTATCCTGGTGTTGCTGAGATCGCTGCCCGCCGAATTTCGTCCGATCAAAGTTGTTCTGGAGGATGCAGAAGTCGTCACCTGGGATGGAGTGTTCATGAGGCTGAACAATTTCCAGCGTGAACTATCTTCGGATAGCAAGTCGACTGTTAGAGGTAATTCTCTGAATCCTGTGTCACTAAAACCTTCATCAGTACCTGTTGCTGGTGAAGAGAATCTGTTCTTTGGTAACCATAACAGTGTCAGTCGTAATTCTGGTAATTTTAATAATCGTTTCAATCGTGGCTGGTCGCAAAATCGAAACAATAATCGTGGTTTTAATCGAGGAAGAGTTCACATAATAATAATAATTTTCACAATTCGTCTTCTGATATTGAAGGTCAAAATTTTAATAATAATAATCACAATTTAGGTTCACAGAATAATAATTTTAATAATAATGGTCATAATTGTAGTAATGATAGTGGTTGGTCTAAGATCAAATGTCATTTCTGCAACAAAATTGGGCATATAGCTCGTAATTGTTTTGTTAAGAATAGGAATAACAGTAATCAAGAAAATCACAATCACAATCACAATCACAATAATAATAATTTTAGTAAATTAGATGATCGTAATGGTAATTCTAATAGGAATTCTGCACAAATATGTAACGATAATAATAATGTTAATGACGGATGCTCTGAATTGGGCTTTAGTTTCACAGTTAATAATAATAATAATAGTAAAGTTGATGATTTTGAGATTAATAAAGATGATAATTTAATCCCTCGAACCACATTTGTTGTCGATAGTGGATGCACAATTCATATTATAAATGATATTAACCTGTTCAGTGAGTATATTGAATTAATTCACCCTCATAATATTTGTGTTGCGAAAAAGGGAGTCTTGCTTTCCGTCACGTCTGTGGGTACGGTGAAATTGAAATTGTTAAATGGAATTATAATCGAATTAAAGAATGTAAGGTATGCTTGGGAGCTGCCACAAAATCTGCTTTCTGTGAAACAAATGAGCAAGTCGGGTTTTGATACTCTGTTTAGAGAGGAATCAATTGAGGTCATCCAACTCTGCAGTGGGAAAATTGTAACCACTGGGGTTAGCATGGACTCGGATTTGTACACGATTGATTTTTTTTAAATGTCAAGTCAATCGTGCAATCTGACGTTGGAGGATGAATCGAGCCCACTGACTGTGTGGCATAGACGCCTTGCTCATTTGAACGTTAATGATGTTAAGTTGTTGTCAAACAGAGGTTTAATACCAAACGTTGACTCCAACCACAGATTGTTTTGCGAACCCTGTGTTATGGGGAAACAGAGACGCAAACCTTTCCTGAGGCATGAACGAAAAACTAAAAAGCCTCTGGAATTGGTGCATACTGATCTCTGTGGTCCGATAAATCCTCCTTCATATAAAGGAGTGAAATATTTTATGACGTTTATAGATGATTATTCCAATTTTTGTTGTGTGTACCTACTGACGAGTAAAATGGAAGCATTCACAAAATTTAGGGAATATCACGAAATGGTCTCAAATAAATTTGGATATAATGTAAAAAGACTCCGCTGTGATCGTGGCACAGAATACACAAATGCAACCTTCCAGTCATATTGTGCTGAGAAGGGAATAATTTTTGAACCTACAGTTGGTGGCTGTCCCCAGCAGAATGGGAAGGCTGAGAGGATGAACAGGACACTTTGTGAGAGGGCGAGAACAATGTTTTTTGAGAGTTGTCTTGACAAGATCTATTGGTCAGAAGCCATATTGTGCTCTGCCTATATAATAAATAGATGTTCCACAAATAAGGACTTTGTTCCCTTTGAGAGGTGGTTTGATGAAAAATATGATTATACAAAATTAAAGACGTTTGGATGCGACGCATGTATGTTGTCATTCAAACATGATTCAAATAAATTTAAAAACAAAAGTGAGAAATTAATTATGGTAGGATATTCACCCTGTGGATATAGATTATTAGACACAAATACAAAAGAAATTCGTTTGTCACGAGATGTTGAGTTCTTCGAAAATAAAATAGGAAATAATAGTAACAAGTACACAAAAGATGATAATATTTTTAATGAAATTACAGAGTCTAACTTGGAGAATATAGAAGTAGACGGGGATTTAAATTTAGATTGTTTACTACAGGAGGTGACTGATCGTGATGGCATTGCAAATTGTATATATGTTGCTGAGGATGGCATCCCTTTGACGTTTGAGGAGGCGATAGCTGCACCTGACAGTATGATGTGGAAAGAAGCTATTTCAGATGAAATTAAAGCTCTGGATTCCAATCAGACTTGGCAGGTGACAAAATGTCCAAAGGGCGCCCCCACCATCACATGTTGCTGGATATTTAATAAAAAATATGATAATAATAATAAAGTCTTGTATAAGGCCAGACTTGTTGCCAGAGGGTGTCAGCAGAAGAAAGGATATAACTTTGATGAAGTTTATGTGCCGGTGGCAAAACTTTCAACTGTTAGGACACTGTTGGCAGTTAGTAATAGATTAAAATTTTATATTGAACAGATAGATATATGTAGTGCCTTTCTGAATGGTATTCTGTCGGAAGATGTATATCTTGAAATACCAGAAGGTATAGAAACACAGATAAATAAACACAATAATTTATTAAAATTAAATAGGTCGATTTATGGTCTGGAGCAGTCGCCTAAGGTATGGAACAGATTGTTCAACAAATTCCTTGTCTCTCTTGGTTTCGTGCAAAGTAAGGCTGATGACTGCTTATATATTTTCACAAATAAAAATAATAACTCTATAGTATATTTACTCACATATGTCGATGACGTTATGATAAGTTTGAATAATCAAACACTAATCACATATTTTAAAAGGGAAATTAATAAAAGATTTAAATGTAAAGACCTGGGAAAAATTAATAAATACCTAGGATTAAACATTAATCACAATCGTGACAAAAGCATCTTGGAAATTGAGCAGAGAGGTCTCATTGAGACTGTTGCTAAACGTTTTGGTGTTGAAAATTGTGCACCTACCTACACACCTATTGACCCCAAACTCCAATTGGACAGGGATCTCAATGCGTTTGATAGTGTATTGAATAACGACTACCAGCAGCTCGTTGGATGTCTGATGTACCTAATGCTAGGGTCACGGCCTGATATTTGCTTTGCAATATCGTATTTTAGCCAATTTTCCAGTCATGCTACTGATGAACATTTTAGGTATTTACTACGGGTTCTTAAATATTTAGTAACCACAAAAGATATGAAACTAACATTCACAAACGAACATGATAATAATAACAATATTATAGAAATATATTCTGATGCCGATTAGGGTAATTGTGTGACTACAAGACGGTCAATCTCTGGATATTGTGTCTTTGTCTATGGCTCGCTGGTGTCCTGGTCCAGCAAAAAGCAGCCAACTGTAGCGTTATCTAGCACTGAGAGTGAGCTCATCGCCATATGCGACGCCACTACTGAATCTATTTGGTTTAAATATTTGTTAACTGATTTTTGCATTCAAGTTAAAGACAAGGCCACGATTTATGAGGATAATCAGAGTTGCTTGGCGCTCCTGCATTCGGGTAAATGGAATACTCGCAGGTCTAAGCACGTAGATGTAAAGTACCATTTTGTATGCGATCATGTAAATGTAGACTTTATATATTCGTACGTACCAACTTCGCGACAGTTGGGTGACGTTTTCACAAAGGGCTGCTCGAGGCCTAAATTTGTTATGTTTTGTGAGTTGTTAAAATTGTTGTAACTTTTTGTATACGTTTACCATATATGTTAATATTTTTTCACGTTGTAATTTTTGTTGTTGTTGACTTTTGTCATTTTTGTGTAATGACCAATTTATAGTTTCATGTCGTTAATTTAGTAATTTGTTTTATATTGTCATTTCGTATAATTATAATTTGAGGAGGCATGTGAGAATGATAGCAAATTATATTATACGTTAGCTTATTATTCTCACATATCATATGTTGTGGTAACACTGTTTTTAGTATTATTTGTAATCTGTGATTTTATGTTTGAAACCCAACTGTGATAATATATTTTTTGTGTCTCTTGTCGCTCATCAAACGTTGATGAATTAACATCTTCACCATTTTGTGTGAAAATAAAAGTTCGTGAAAGTGAATATTTGGTGTATTATTTATGTGTTCGTAATATGTGTGTTTGATCTTCTTTCGATGTCATCGTTCAATTAAAGTCTTTCGTCGTCATTTTTGTCTGGCTGGACCAGTTGATAATTCCTATTTCTTCACATAGATCAATGAATTTAGTGTTGAGGTATGTGTCAAGTGTTTGTGTGTTTACGATAGGAAAAGGCGAGAGTTTTATTATCTGCAGTCTTGTTTGTGGTTTGTAATTAGATATTGAGAGGTGTGAATTTTATCTCGTACGTATTTTTTGGTTGGGGAATTTTTTCTTTTTGTTACGAGCGATAATTCTTTGTTTTTGTTTTTTGTATTTTTCTCACAATCAGTTCAGAGATGAGAGTATTTTCTATTATGTGATTTTAGGAGTTTAAACTTGTCCAATTTTCATGCCCTTTTTATTGTTTGAGATTGTAAAGTATGAGGAATTCATTTTTGCATGAATTTTCTAGTTTTGTGAGAAGCGAGATAGGGGTATTTTTCTTTCATGTTTTGGACTTGTTCTGACTTCATTTTGGACTTTAGTACAACTTATTATATTATATGGAAATTTTTGAAATAATTATGTATAGTGATTTTTAGAACTAACTGATCTAAAATTTATGATTTTTTGTTCTATGGCTTCCAAAATCGAGTAGCATTTAATCATTAGGGCTCTCGATCTTTTTTGACTGCTCCCAAAACATATTTTTTAAGTTAAAATGTTATCTTCCATAATATCAACTATTAATTTTTCATAAAATATTTTGAAATTTAAATATTGTAATACCTTAATTATATCAAGGGTATCAAACACTACAATAATTTTGGCAGCCGTACTTGATGAGGCATGGATTGTTTGCTTGGAACAGTTCCAGTTCACCAAGTCTCCATTTGCAAATATCATTTTTCCCTTTTGCAAATTATTAGTGTTTATGGGTGTATCATCAATTTGTGGGGCATAGAAGGCATCTATATACGCCTGTATTCCATCATTTTCAGATTTATAAACCAAGGAATAATTTTTTGTTGAATTATTGTATTTAAATATTCTTCTTACGTAATTTTTTAACATCTCATTTGAGGAATTTTGAAAGTGGGAAAAGAAATTGACTGGAAATAGAATATCAAGTCTAGTTAGTCTTGCTAAATATAACAATCCTCCTATCATAGACCTATATATTCCGTATCATCTTTCCCATTTTCAATTTTATCAATTTTGAGACCTGTTTTTATTGGAGTATTAGAAATTTTTGTCTCAAACATCCCATGTTTTTTAAACATTTTATTTATATGTTTATATTGAGTTAGAGTAATAGTTTTATTCTCTATTGATCTATTTATTTCTAATCCCACAAAAAATCTAGGGTTATTTATTATTGTCAAGGAGAATGTTTTTTGTAGTTCCTCATTAATTTTTGTAATTGCTATTTGTTTATTAGAAGCTATTAATATATCATCCACATGTGTGAGAAAATATATTATTTCGTCATTATTTTTCATTAGATATAGGCATCTGTCTGACTTCAATCTAATGAATCCCAATTCTTTAATTTTGTTGTCCAATAAATTGTACCACAATTTATTGGAAGTTTTAAGTCCATATATCGATTTCTTTAATTCCAAAATTTGATTTGATGAAATGTTTATCCCCTCGGGTCTTCTTACAAATATTGGTTTAATAATGGGTGAGTTTAAATAAGCAGTTTTGACGTCATACTGGACAAATATTAAATTATTTTTATTAACTGTTGCTAACAACCATCTAATTGTGGATATTGAGGCTACAGGGCCATGAGTTTGTATTATATTATATTCTGTTCTGTCTTTAAATCCCCTCGCTACCAATCTGGCTTTAGGTTTGGGGTTACCAAACTCATCATATTTTATAGTGAATATCCATCGTGTATCTATCAATTTTTGGCGATCATAATCTATTGTCTCCCATACCTTCATATCATCTAGAGAATTGAATTCATTATTTATTGCTTTTATCCATTCATTTCTGAATAGATTATTATTTATTTCTTGAAAAGTTTGTGGAACACAGTTCTCTATATATGTTTTACAACAATTTAAATTTATGTTCATTATTACTGCATTTATTATGCCTAAGTCGTGTAAATAATTTGCAGGTTTTAGTATTAGTGGGTTTTCAGCTATTTCCAGAGATTTAATATTCTAGGATTCATCCATTCTTACGTCACATACTATATAGGATTTTGTGTCAAATGGGTCCCTTAAACAATATCCCATGTTGGTATATCCCATCATTATATTTTTTTTTAGCTCAATGAGCTAATTTTGGATCTATTTTGTTTTTATTCCTAGATTTTGCTTTTGTTGCATTTTGTTTTCATACTTCTAAGCGTATGTGTCTATATGTAAGTGATCAGAACACTTAAATTTTTTAAATTCGGCTTTGTTCCATAGAACATTTCATAGGGGGTTTTATACCCTGTGTTTGCCTTGGTAGACGACCTATTTATTAAATATGCCAATGTCACCACTGCATGAGACCAATATTTAATATCTAAATTAGCATCTATTAACATGGCTCTGACTCTCCTCATTAATGTTTGGTTTTGCCTTTCAGCTACACCATTTAATTCTGGTGAATATGGAACCAAATAATCAATTGTAATGCCCTTTTCAGAACAATAATTCTCTATTCTATTATCAGTATATTCTTTCGCATTATCACATCTAATTAATCCTATGGGATAATCAAGAAACTTATTTTTAATAGACCAATGATCTCAAAATCATTGAAAATTTACGTATTTATTCAGTTTTTTGTTTCAAGTTTGGATACAAACTAAATTTTTTAATGTCTGTTGAAAAATCAACTTACCTGCTAGCAAGTTGGCTGTCTCTCCTCTTTGATGAATGAAATTTGCTCCTCAAAATCTTAAATTCTGTGATGACCTTGATTCTTATTAGCTAAAGGCATGACAAAAGTATATTTCAAATAATGATCGATAAATGTTAGAATATATTTTTGATTCGCTATAGAAGGGGTAAAGGCCCCATAATATTCGATGAAGTAATTTCTAATTTATGTGTGGGTTTATTCCTGACATTATTATGACCCAATCATGTGTTATTAGCTACACAACATATTTGACAATTCCTAAAATCATCAACCCTAAAATTAATATTCTCTGGAATTCTTATTGATAGGCCCTTTAATTTCTGCAAATATCTGGCATTGAGGTGTCCCAGTCTTCTATGTATTAACATTTTTTTATTCAAATTATTATTATTATTATTATTTTGTTTTTTAACATTGTTTTCATCATCAGTACTATTATTATGGTCTATGATTTCATCATCATTTGATGTATGTTCAAAATTATTATTTTCATTATTTAATTTATTATTATTTATATCATCTTCACCACCCTGAGGTAAAGATGTCTCACTATCAGATATATTTTCATTCTCATTTTCCTCAATCTCTAATTCTATAGAAAAATTATCCCATTCATCCTCAATATCCTGGGTTACGGGTACATAAATTTTCGTAGAATTTTCTTCTATTTCATAAGAATTATTATTATATATATATTTTTTATTAATATCTATGTTATTTTCAACATATAAAATATTCCACCTACTTTAATGGTGGTTATTTTGCCACTTTCTATAAAATATACATTTGCCTTATCTATTTGCTGGTCTATGTTCATTGTCCTTGTATTAGTAATTTTAATTGCTGATATTATATCTATATTTAAATCTGATACATAGTGTACGTCATTTAACTCAACTAAAGACTACTGTTTTTGTGAATTTTCAATTTTAATTATCATTTTTCCGGTGTGGGTTGTATACAAGAATGCATTTTTCCCTGCACACTGTAATTTTATTGGAGTGATAAATTTTGTGACTTCTATTAATTTATTTAGGTCTGAAGTTTGATGTACTTCAACCACTCTATCCAAAATTGCTTTGTTTTGTAATGGAGTGTAATATTCATTACATTCATTATTTTTATTTAATGCATTTAACAGCCATTACTTCTGATTTGATGATAATCTTTTAACCATACAAGACATTTTTACTTGTTCGGGGATTTCTTTTTTATTTGTGTTGGGAGGGTTGGGATTAGTTTTTGGTGGATAATTACCCTGATTTTTATTGCTATTATCATTATTATTTCACATATTATTTGTGCAGTTTTGTGCTATATGTCCATTTTGGTTACATTTATAGCACTTTATATTATTTAGATTATAATTATGATTATTTTCTCTATAATTATTGCCTCTATAATTATTTCCACGATAGTTATAATTACTATTTTTATAATTGCTTGACCCATTATTATTATTACTGCTATCATTATTATTATTGCCATTTCTCTGATTCGTATTATTTGTATTATTATTATAATTTATGTTACCATTTCTATAGTTAACATTATTATTTCCTCTATAATTATTTCTACCTCTATAATTTCCATTCCTTCCCCTATAATTATTATTATTATTATTGGGAGTTTGTTTTTGTAATGTTTGATCTCTAAATTTCTGGTCTGTATCCTCCCTTAATATTCTTTTAAAATTATGTATGTTTTGTTCTTTTTGGGATAGATTTCCAAACTGCATTTTTGCTAATGCCTGTTCATAACATAATGTCAATTGTATATTCTCTAATTCTTCAATTTCTGTTACCTCCTTTCCGCTATCTCTTACATCAGTTACAAGTTCATCCCATTTTTTCAGTAAACGTTTCTTTTTTTTTCCTGGCTGAAATCTAAATTCTGTCTGTTTTACTTTAGCCATATTGCCCGTTACAGATATTTTAGTGCCATAAATATTATCTAATTTTTTTTACAACATAATTGCCTTGTTGCAATCCCTAATTTGTTTTGTTATATCGTTAGATACCCTGTCCAATATGAATGCCTTTGCATTATCCTGTATTTTACAATAATTAATCATTTCATTATCAGGCAGAAAATTTAAATCATCAATGTATGCTATATATGGTCTTAGATATTCATGTTCCCCAAATATGTTATAGTATCCGCCTCCCCTTATAGCAGAAATAATCATACGTCTCCAATCTAAGTAATATTTCCCATTAAAAAATTTTCCTAGGGGTGCCTGTATTGGCTTAATTTCATTTGGGGTTCCCATACTTTTTTCTTTTATTTTTTTAAAACCTAATACACTTTTTTCTTTATTAATTATAATTCTATATTCTTTATTTTCTTGTTTTTATTTCAATCCTTTTTATTAATCCTTGTTCTATTTCTTTTTCTGTTATATCCTCTATTTCTGATATATCAAGTTTTTTATTTATTTATTATTAAAAAATCTATCGAGGAATTTTTGTTCAGATTCAGATGAACTATTAATTCTTGACAAAAAATAATTAGTGGTAGATTCTAATATCTTCAGGTATTTTTCACTACTTATTTCCTCTATTCTTCGCAAAATATCTAAAGTAAAAGATTCTAGTATTGTTTCCCCAGTAAAATATATGAAGAATGGGAAATTATATGTTTCAATTTTTAACTTTACTATTTTTTCATCTTCCAATGTTTTTATTATTTCATTAAAATCTTCTTTTAGTAATTTAAATTCTTCTAACTTATTTTCTTTCAAATTGATGTATTCGGACATAAATTATTGGTTTGACACAATATTTTAATCCCTAACACAAAATTAATTAATCACAATATATACTACCTGTAACAGCAAATTTTTTGTTGTATGTTGTGCGATAAATTCGTTTTTCTTCAACTTGATGTTGACTGAAGTCTTCTTCCATTGAATTTTGATTGTTGAGTTGGCCCAAAAAGATGATCTCCAGTGGGTAGATCTGCTGTAGGGTCTTTGAAGACAGGAAGAGATGTTGACTTTCAGCTGTTCCCCGTATTTTTTGGCGGTCCTTAATGGATTTACAGTTTCATTACTTCCACGTTTGGCCTTTAGTAAATCAGGAACTTGCAATTTGGATTTTCAAAATAAAATAAAAAAAATCAAATATTCGAGTTCCATGAACTTCGAAAAAATACGAAAATATTTCGTGTAATTATTCATATTAAATTAGAATTTCACAGAACTAATGATTCACACAAAAATTTAATAATATTCTGCTTTGACTTTTACTGTGTCTTCATAATTTTGTGTTCAAACCGCAGCGATGGCTACTTTTCATAGATTGCGATACTAATATATCAGGATCAATAATAATTGAAAATAAAGATTTTAATAGAATACTAGAATTAACAGAAAACGAAGAAATTTAAGATATTTCAATAAACACTACTAATTTTCCAAATTTTCAGACCTTTTTAGGACAAATAATACTTGAATCATTTATTATAATAATTTCGGGCGTTATAAGAAAAATAAAAACTGTAAAAATAAAGTTAATTATTAGAAATTGCACCTAATTATTTTTCATCTTTGATCTTTGAATCCCCAGAAAATTACGTTAAATTCAAAAATGGCTTTTAATAAAATACATACTGACACCAAAATCATCAGCATAAACTTATCTAAAATTGGACAAAATAAACAAAAGAAAATATAACTAGAATATTCTTGTTTCAGCCACTCTGTTTGAAATAGGTACATAACCTTGAGTTAAGCCAAAAAGATATCTAGATTTTTAAATGCTACACATAAAGGGATAATGTCAATAATAAAAGAGAACTGTTATAAAAAGCAGGAAGAAATAAATTTATTAGATGAGCATTACGTACCAGAATTATGTTATGACATTATGTCAGGAATTAAATAAACAAACGCAGGAATTCTTAATATTGATCAGGGTAAAGAAGAGGCTTATATATATTTTTTTTAAAACAATAAAATATCAATGTCAGCTAATAAAAGAGATGGAGTCTTTTCAATAGATTATGAAACAGTTAGAGATGGAAATGAAACAATTTGTATGCCAGTGATTTGGAAAGATGAGGAAGAAAGTTTTGAAGCACAAAAAGAGAAATTGATCAAAGAAAATAGTACACAAGAAACAGAATGGAATGATCCAGAATTGGAAATAGAAATACAATAAAGTACCTAACGAAGAAAGTTATGAAACACAAAATATAGAATGAAGTAACACAGAAATAGAACTAGAAATAGAAGAAGATATAGATGAAATATTTGAAAGTCAAAAAATAGAATGAATGATTACAAAATAGAATTAAATATAGATGATGATGAGAATACTCCACTTAAGGGGTGTAAAAATTTAAAAATAACCCAAAATGATGAAAATACAAATTATAAAACAGAAATAAAAATTAAAAGTAATACGAAAAATGATGAAAACCTAGAACAAATTTTAGATAATAATGAACAAAATTCACAATAAATGGAAAATACAAATGAAATTAAAATAAATGAAAATAATGAATTAATATTAGATAATAACCCGACAATTAATAAACAAAAATTATTATGGCATAGAAGAATGGGACAAATTAATCGAAAATATTTGAGATTATTGCAAAAAAATTCAATAGGAACACCAAACTCTCTAAAATTTAAATACAATAAATTTATTAACTGCAATATTTATCAAATTGCAAATAGCCATAAACTAGGCCACAATACTGTAAGATTAAAACCAGATAAAAAATTACAAATAATATCATCAGACATAATAGGACCCTTTTCCCCATCAATTCAAAATCAAAAATATCTATTAATATTCGTAGATCATTTCTCAAAATATACTTTTGTAATTCCAATAATCTAAAGAAATATAAAGAAATAAAGTTCTTCAACAATTTAAGATTGTGGTTAATTCTATGAAAAATATGTTTCCGGAATGCCCAATAGGGACAATTTGCTGTGATAATGCAAAAGAATATACAGATATTAAAATAATAAATTTTTGTGAAGAACAAGGGATAACCTCAGAAACAACTGTCCCATATACCCCCAAATTAAATGATACAGCTGAAAGGCAGAACCAAACAATAATGAAAAGAGTAAGGATTATGTTATTTGACAGCAATCTAGAATTGAAATTTTGGGCATATGCAGCAACAACATCCGCATATTTAATAAACAGATCACCGACAAAATCAAATCCCTAATATAAAACACCCTTTGAAATGTTCTTTAATCGAAAACTTAATTTAAACTATATTAAAACTTTTGGTTCAATTGTTTTTAAACATATACCTATCAATATTCGACAAAGAAATGCGACAAAATTAAAAAAACAAAATAAACAAAAAATTGATCCAAAACTTTCACAAAGATCTGAAAAAAACATTCTCATGGGTTATACCAATACAGGATACTGCTTAAGAGATCCATTTACAACCAAAAACTTGATAGCTTGTGAAGTTAAATTTGATGAAACAAAAAATATTACATCATTAAAAGATTATGAATCAGAATTAGTAGTAAAACCATCAGACTACATTAGGGATCTTAAAATTGCCTGCACAATTAAAAATAATAAGGACCCAAGATGTATTGAAGACTGTATCCCAAATAATATTTATGAAGTAGAAAATAACCCCTTCAGTCAACAATGGAAAGAAGCTATCCAAGAGGAACTAAACTCTTTAAGAGAAATGAAAGTTTGGGAAGAAATATTGTATGAAGGACAAAAAAATTTAATCGATACAAGATGGGTTTTTATAACAAAACAAAATGAAAATGGAATTCATAAACCTAAGGCCAGACTAGTAGCAAGAGGTTACAAAGACAGAACAGGGTATCAATCTGGAGAAACCTTTGCACCAGTAACACCAATATGGCTCATTAGATGGGTATTTTCAATTTTTAATAAATATGATCTCTATTTTGTACAATACGATGCGAAGACAGCATACTTGAACCCTACTATTATAACCCCATTATATCTAAAACCACCCATAGGGATGAAAATTGATATTAATAAAATATTAAAATTTAAAAAAGCAATGTATGGATTGAAAATATTATCAAAGTCTTGATATAAATTACTTGATTCAATGATAATTAATATGGAATTTCACAAATCAAAAATAGATAGATGTTTACATACAAGAACTGAACAAAATTTGGAAAAAACATATATTTTAACTTATGTAGATGATATTCTTTTAGCAACACACGATCAAAATATAATAAAAGAAATAAATCAAAAATTTTCGGAACATTTTACAATGAAAATAATTAACAAACCCAAATTCTTTGTAGGGTTTGAAATTAGAAGAGATAAAAATTAAAAAATTATAGATCTATCACAATTTATGTACATAGATAAAATACTAAATAAATTTGATCTTATGAATGCAAAATATGCCACAACACCAATGGAAACTGGTTTAAAAATTAATAACTTACAAAGTACTAAAGATGTCACCCAATATAAATCAATGATAGGGGCATTATTACATTTAGCAAGACTAACAAGACCCGATATGGCTTCCTCTGTTAATTATTTTTCTAGATATCAGTCACAGTTTAATGAAGAAGTAGAAAACTCTGTAAAAAGAATTTTTAAATATATTAATGAAACAAAACATTATTTTCTACAATATACATCAGAAGGCAATCAAATAGAATAATTTGTAGACGCATCTTATGCCTCAGAGGTAGGAAATGAAATAATTGACATAAATATTTTAGTCAAAGGAAAATCTATCTCAGGTTATCTCATTTTTATGAATTCTGATTTAATAAATTGGTCCATACATCGCCAATCAATTATGGCTTCTTCATCTACAGCAGCCAAAATAATAGCTGTTTTTGATGCCCTAGATGACATAAAATTGATTTGGTTGCTAATGAAAAATAATTATAATATGACATAACCAGTTTTAATTTATGAAGATAATATTTCAACTACTACGGTATGTATAGGCGGAACTCAAAAGAGAGCCAGAGCCTTTATGATAAAATGCTATAAAATACTCGAAGAAGTAGAAGAAGGAACTATTACTTTCAAATCAGTCATGTCTAGTAATCATTTAGCAGATTTATTAACTAAACCATTAGATAAATTAATGTTCCAGAAACTCACAAATGAAATACTTCAAACTTCAAATTTTTGGGGAATATCTAAATCAAACATCATATAATAATGAAATATAATTATTAACCATATTACTCATAAATTTTTTTTTCTATCATTTAAATGTATTCTATGCCACTTAATCTGACGGTTGAACCTCATCTTCATCTATCCAGCCAAAAAAAAAAAAAGGAAAAGTGATGTTCTCACATCATTATTATTATTAAATCACAAGTTACCTATAATAAATTAAACAATTTTATAAAATTATACATAAACTTAAATTTTTATTTTTTTTATGTTTAACTTAATATATTGACAACGATTGTATTATCTTCAATTTCAACAAAAATATTTTAAAAGGCGATTAGAAAACATAAAAATTTAAATTTTCTATTAACAATAATCATTTATTTTAAAATTGTAAAAGAAACTTAGATCGAATATAAAAGAAAAAACAACTTCAATTCCATTACTTTTATTGTTTAGCACAATCATTTTATTTATGTATAATACTATTTACAACTAAAATCATTTTATAAACTTTTTTTTGAGATGTTAGTTCATAAGATTTGAGGGGGGCGTTGGGCTTTGCCCATAATAATCTTACTCACTTACATCCACATAAATCAGTAACACTGGCAAATTCGTATATGACTATATTTGTATTATTACTTTGTGTAACACTGGACATTAGCAAGTGAGGCTGCCTATATTCTGTTACCTATTTCTTGTGCTTTTCTCTCATATTTAATTGTGATTATACTACGTTTGAGTACAGTATTTTTTAATTTTGTGTAAACTCTCAATATCTCTGTTATCCACTCAACACATTCATTCTTTGAATTTCACAATTGCCCAATTCAACACATCACCATATATTTGTTGACACATATTTTCATGTTTATGTTTAGTCACTTCAAATTTAATTGTTGTGTGCTTATAAATGTTTTTCATGCTTTTGCTTAATAACAACCTTTAGATAAATAATAAATGTTTGTACATTTGATATTTCATACTGTGACTGGAATAATTATATTGAATATTTGACTTGGAATTTCAATTCTTATATTTGCTGATTGTTTCAAACTGAGTTTTGGTGATAGAATTCAGGCTGATATAAACGAGTTGTCAATTTCAAATTTGGAATGGCAGAGAGATCATTTCATTGTCAGCGACTTTAGTATGATTATTATACATTAATTATTTCATTTATTTAAAAAAATTATTGCATTGCATTCCTTTATTGCATGGTTGAGCCTATGAATTGCATTATCAAGTGGTTGAGCCCGTGATACCCATTAATTTAAGTTGTCTCGTGTTCCGAGGTAGGGTCTAAATCCTATAACTCTTTTTTCCAAAAAACAATAATAAAAGACAATGTCACATTTTGACATCAAAAAGGTATTTGATGGTCATAATTATGACGCCTGGAAAACCACTATGGTATCTAGTTTGTATGCCAAGGGACTATATCCCATCATGCATGACGTAGAGACTGAAATTTTGTTTTTTGGTCTTGAATTAAATGCTTTTCTAAACCCTGACCTTGCAAATGCAAATCCTGCAAGTTGCATATTGTATTTTTGAATACAGGAAAAAGGCAAAGTGCTAATTTATCAAAGACTAAATAATGAATACATAGAAAGGGTAAAGGATCTCCAAACAGACAATCTGATACTTAAAATTTTAGGAGTGGTAAAAAGTTGTACACAAGTAACATACATTAATGCAAAACAAGCATTCCAAAAATAAAAATTTAATAGCGAAGGCAATATGCGTAGTTATTTAGATCTTTTTTCACATTCCACTCAAAAAATAAGAGATTGTGGTAAACCTTTGGATAAACAGGAGGAGATCGAGCAATTATTAATATCACTCAACATGGATTATGATATGACACGACTAGAATTCAGTACAATTCGACATTTTTTCTATCCTTTAATTACTTTAATATTAATTTTTTCGCTTTTTGAGAGAAGTCTGGAAAATAATTTTTATACCTATATTTTGGAGCTGTTGGTATCACTGATTTTAAATCTTCGAAACCAGTATTTTAGTCTAATTTGTTTTTAGTCTACATTGCTTTTAATCCACATTGACTTTAGTCTACATTGATTTTAATATATATTGTTTTTGTTCTACTTTGTTATTTTAGTCCACATGTCTGTGTCCCATAAACTAGAAGGAAAAATAATGTTGATTTTAATAAGATTTTTTCACTTTGTGTAAAAATTAAAAAAAAAAAATTGTTCATTTCTTGTTTTTTTTCATTTTCATATTTGTTTCATAACAACAGAACAACATTACCACTTCCACTTTATTTTTCATTACCATTTTTCCCTTTCTGTTTTTTTTACTTTTGTTACCTACCTTTTCTCTTACATAATTCAGGCATAAAACATTGGTAAAAATTGGATGATGGACACTTTTTCACAAACTGACTGGAGAAGAATTTTCAATGCTAAAAAAGTCCCCCATATTTTAAAACAAAGCATGGGGCAATTGTCTACATGCTTTGATGCTGGTTACAAAAATACGAGATTTTATCGACCTTGTTAAAATCTAGAATAAGGAAGTGGAGCAAAAATTAACATTTTGCTGAGATCGTATTATTTTTAGGCTAAAAAGAGTGTTTTTTTCGATGAAGCGTGTAAATTAATTTTTTGGGACTATCATCAGAAGGATAAAAGAGGGAAAATCATTGTAATGATAATTTTGTATCATTCATAATATCTCTCTCTTATATATATATTTCACATATATATCAATCACCTACAACAATTCTCATTATATTGACGTCATGTAAACAAGTCTTTACTTGCCTTTACTGACTCAGTTGTTCTACATTCAATGTTTATAAACAAACATAAATACACTTTTCATAACAACTCTTTTCTATGAAACTATTCTGCAGATATTGTAAATACCCAAAATCACCATTTATGTCATTTCCTTAAACTCCTACTGGACAATATCTAAACTTGTATTGTCATAACTCTCCAATCATATCACTACCATTTCCACTCTCCAAGAAATCGCCATATTCTCCTCCCAAAACTTCTAGCTATAAAAACTCATGTAACCATGTACATATTTTATCTTCTTTATCTTCTTTACCTTTTTCTATTAATCTTATTATTCCTACTGTAACTTACTATTTAGTATTTCACCGTTTTATATCTTGTTTAATACAACCTTTTAACATTTACGAGTATTTAATTATTTTGTAACCAATATTCTCGTTACAATCACGCTGAATAACTAATAGATAAGTTGGGAACAAATCGACCAATCAAAATTAAATTTGGTAGGGCTGGTCCTTGTAAGGGAAGTATAGTTTGTACCAAATTTCGTGACTATTGAAAGAGAACTGCAACTTTTATTGAGATAATATGAAAAACTAAAACCTCCAACAGCTCCAGGGAACTAACCATAATACCAAAAGGAACCAAATTTGGAAGATATTAGATATACTTCAAATCAACACTTGTACCAAATTTTGTGACTATAGCTTGAAAATTACTCCTTTTAGTCATTAATCTGCCAAAAATGCAATAGTATCACCCCTATCAGACGTACTGTAAAGCCTATCCGCACCAAAATTGGTAGGCATTGTCCTTCACTTAAAGCACATAAGTATACCAAATTTCAGGCTTATCGATTGAAAATTGCGATCTGTAGGCTGCTCGATAACATAAATATAAACTGACTTAACGGACGACCATGCGTCCGATCCGAACCAAAAACAATAGGGTTCTTCCTTAGGTGTTCCGAATATGTTTTAAATTTCGGAACTATCCGATCAAAATTACACCTGGAAATGTACTCAGCGCAAAAGGGAGTACAAAAAAAAGGAATTCTCAAAAATAGTGCTAAAATAATCAGGTCGTGAAACAAAAAACGTCGGTACTCACTCCCACCCGTGGTTCCGAATACACAGGAAATATTAACTACTTAAAAAATAGCAACTCAGTCCATATGTTAATATGGCACTGCATATACATTTGTTTACACTGATTTGAAGTTGCGGCTGCTGTTGTTTGCTGTTGATTATGTAGGCGTAGCCTAAAAGAGAAATCAAGATATCATTCGTTACTGATTATTCTTGAAATTTAAAAAAATACGTCGAGTTACTTTATTAGTTCGAAGGCGAATACTGCCAAACCTTATATCAATACCAGATTCTTTTTGCTGACTTGAAAATTTATCTGCTTCTTTAAGAGAAATAGTTATTCAGCTTTTTCGCTCATAATTGTACCTCAACATTGCAGTCGTTAAGAGCAAATATATGTGCTGCACATATAGCTGCAGCTTCAGGGTACACAACAGCCAAACAACCTATACGATAAAAGAGGAAGATACCTTATTAAAGATTTTTAGAGAAGATGGTTGAAATTTCAAATTCACTATGAAAAAATAAATTTTAGGTTTGCTGTTGACAAGAAAAAAACTTTTCATGTACGTTATTTTTCATGATTGAATTTTATGAATTATTTGCTTACTTGAAGTAGGAAAATGTCTTAAATCGAGTAAATTACACTATTACATAAATCAATAAAATGATAAAATAAAATATCTTTTATTTCTTAGGTTCCGTAACTCATCAGAAATAATACGTTACTAAATTTTAACTTACAACAGTAGTAATTAACGAATGAAAACATTCGAGAAAATACAGAAATAGACCACTATCTCATATTTCAGTGTTTTTTACAATTACATAATATAACCGTCTAATTGAGCAATACAGCTGATTTTTACGGATTGAAAATAAAAAATAAAAGCGAAATGAAATAGAAAAAATTGCATTATTAATAGAAAGCCACTCATCGAATATCCTGTTTTACTCTTATATATCAGATTCTTTTTGCTGACTTAAAAATTTATCTGCTTCTTTAAGAGAAATAAAGTTATTCAGTTGTTTTGCTCGTAATTTTGCCCAAACATTGCAGTCGTTAAGAGCAAATATATGTGCTGCAGATATGGCTGCAGCTTCAGGATACACAACAGTCGAACAACCCATACCTATGAAAGGTAAAGAATAAATTTATTAAAATAAAGGCATAAGGATTTACTGCAGATAATTCGAGTATGAATGGTATATTTACCTGAAGGTAAGCTTAAGGAAGACCATATATCCCTTGAAAGATCATTAGATGAAGGAGGGCAGTTGATGACAGGCGATATGGAATTAGCTGCAATAACCAATCCGAGACCATTGCTTCTACCAGCTACGGCTATATAAACGATTTTCGAAGAATTACCTGAAAATTATTAACCAAAACTGTAGCACGTAATGGAATTTTATGATTTCGGAGAAATTAAACCACAGTTCGTACCATCATACTCGCTGATAATTTGGAGAACATCATCCGTGCTTTTATGAGCTGAAGACACTCGTAACTTGAAAGGAAGACCTAGTTTTTGGCAGAAACCGCCAATTTTTCGACAAAATTCCTCATCACTTTTAGATCCCATTATAACGACAACCTGAAGTGATTATTAGCAAAGGGTTTCATCAATATATGCGGTTTCTTTCATATCCTAATTATGTTGACTGTAAAAGTAAATTCTAAACTGAACCAACCAGACAATTACTTGGAAGGGTTTTGAGTAACTCCGTCTTATCGGCTACCCATTTGAAATTATCTTTTATGACAAGAAGATCTTTTTCTGTAACTTCGGTCAGATTTCGGTAAACTTGTTTGTCCTTCATTAGTCGTTTATCGCCTGATGGCCACAGTCTCCACGAATCACTATCTATGACATCGGCAAGAAGAATTTGTCCTGCAATGAACAGAACGAAAGAGAATAAATTTGCAACAGGTATCGAGCACAGAAGTGGCATCTTTGATAGTAAAATAGCTATTGCAAACACTGCGTTAAGTTAGGTATATAAAAAAGCTCCAAAAGTTTTTAAATTGATGATTAAGTGCTTTACAACTTGAACCATATCGAACAAATATCCATACTTAATAATGATGAATGATATTTATTAAAATTAGAAGTGTATACAAACATGAAAATAAAAACTTTTAGACAAAGGATGCATTTCATTCAGATAAATAAACAAATTTCGTTGTAATCACTTTTACTATAGGTAGTCAGGCAGGGCTGTTCCTATCTATTCTACCGCTCTGGGCAAAGTCTCAATCAGGTACCCCTAAAATAATGCGCCTTACGCAACTCATCGACAATATGAAGTGTGACAGTACACTTAGTAAACCACTTCTCAAATAAATTATTTATTAAAAAAATGACCAAACAATTGTTCCTTCAATGTAATCCCCCACACCTTAATACAATTCAGCATTGGGATTTTACAGCTTTAATGAAGGGTTCGATGGTAATTTTTGGTAATTGTCTCTAGAACCCATGACGGTGCATTTTAATTTTTTCAATTTCCCTAAAATTTATCGCTTTTTTATTATTATTTTTTTTTTTTGAAAAGTTTTGAATAAAAATTTTCTTTTAGAAGCAAGGTGTAATGAGTAGGATGGTAGAGAGTTTTCGTCATCAGTTTTGCCCAAAAATATCATTCAGTAGCACTGTGGACAGGAGCATTGTTGTGATGGAGTACACAAAAGTTCATCACAAATTGCTTTTAATTTTCAAATTAACACTTTTAGAAGTTTCAAAACGAAGACGTGATGGTCAGGTGGTAGAATAGGCAAGTTTGTCCATGTGGAACCAATTATTTTCTGTTTTTTATTTAAAAAATGAACAAAATGCATTTGATTTTGTTTTGTTGGACATGCCCACTTACTGACCTGGTCTCATCCTTTTATGCCATACTTATTTGATACGCCCTAATAATGCAATTAAAATGTTTTCATTTTTACTTAAAATTTTCATTTTCATTCTTTTATTCATTTTTTTCTCATCCAAAATTTCTTTTCTTAATCAAATTTTGGTTATAATTGGCTGGTTTTTTGAAATCCTACATTTTCCAGCAAAGTGGCTACTGCACTAGTTTTTTTTAATTTTTTTCTTTCTTCAATTTTTCCGTCCCCAAAAATGTGGCACCTCGGGCGACCGCTCATTCTGCCATATGGTTGAGACGGCCCTGAGCCTAAGTGCAATAATATACCTACTTTTTTTGAAAAATTTTATAAATTTTCGGAAATGACGTTACTTATTTATTAATTTGACAAGCCCTAACTCCCTGAACTCACTGCACATGTAATAGTCAACGAGGATGATGAATTTTTCATTACATAATAATTATCAATATAAGTGGTTATAAAAAAGAACAAAATGCTCTTCGATATTTTGATTCAATGAGACGAATTTTATTACAGAAATGGTTTAAATGAACGTGATAATAAAAGGGGTAAGGTAATTGATCTGAACAAAGTCTATTTCCAACCGATGATAATTTTTCACGATATTAATTTAAAAAGAGCTAAAGAGTGGGAGCGTTGTAATTGCGAAGTTTGGAGTACGTATTTAATGTTGTAAATTTTCCATTTTAGAAATTATAATACATAATCATTATCTTTTAGATAAAAACTGACACGTAAGTACGTGGAATGAAAAATGGAAATGCCACAAGTCAAGGGAAAACATAAACTTAATTTCTTCAAAAACGTAATAACGACGACTTTCATTAACACACCTACAATAACACATCCTATCGGTAGGTAGGTATTGCAACCGTTCTGCAATAAAGTAATTACACATTTTGCAACGTGTACTTATATACCTAACAGAATGCGTAATCAATGAGTACATATTCTACCAATTACCGTATCACAGTTCAATAAATATGGAAAAACTAGCTGTGCCATGAGCTTCCGTCATTTAGTACTGAATACCCAGGCCGGTGCGATAATATTGATAACAATCGATCTGTCCGCCGTCCATCAGTCTCTGCGCCGTCAGTCTGAGCACGTCTTCACTTTTTACCCCTAATTTTCACTTCCTTGGCCCAATTTTGGAAAATATTAATAGCATTCCGGGATTAACTCATTAATCTTTTCCTACTGATACCTTTTTCATGAAAATCAATCCATCCGTTCTGGCGCAAAATGAAGAAATAGGTACTGTGTGTAACGGCATAAAAAAGTACAATTACCTTGGTTGAGTGACACTCTTCATGTGTTACACCTTACACAAGTATATCAATATTATACTGAATATTAATACCTCTAAATGTGAATTGTATTAAATAATTTATTATCCACACCAGAGTCCTGTATGGTTACCTACGCAGATGACGGGATTCCACACTCATACGGGGACCTTAACTTTTCTGGATTCAGTTTTTAAATAAAATATATACAATAACACAATTGGTACTTTAAAATATAATAATTTTGTACATCCAGTACAGGTAAGTTTACCTAATAATTTGTAACAGAGTTTCACGTAATATTTGAATGAATAAATTAGTTTAGGAATAATCAATTGTCGACACAAAATGTGAATTTATATACACGATTAGGTGTAATAGTGTTCACTGTGATTAGTAAAAAATAGGTATTAGTGAGTGTGTGTGTGTGTACAATTGATAAGGAAGAATAAGAAGAACAAATTGGTAGAAGAAGAAAACTCATCATAAAGAAGTAGAAGAGTCTAATTTTTGAACAATGCATTATTGTTCACATAATTCCACTTATTTTCATTCGTGTGTAGGAAATATATTCGCCAATAGAATTATATATGACTAAATCCATTACACTGTGACCTTATACCGTATTAATATACATGATGATAACGATTGTTCAGTTCCAAATTTTAAATTTTTGTGAAATATGAAATTTAAGTGTGATAAAATTTATGCGACTGGTAGAGCAGCCCTTCCAATTGGGAAAATACGTGACATATCTAGTTAAATGGGATGTGATTATCACCTCTCAAAATTACATAATCTTTAAAGAACCTTAAAAATTGTGAACATCTGTATATTTTTAAATAAAACAGCAGACATTCTTCAATTAGAATCTCAGCAGCGTCTCACTGTTTAAAAAAGGATTTCAATAAAAAATTAGCAATTAAATTTTGTTAAATTCATCATCACTACACGTTATTTGCACACTTTGCATTTTCTTGCATTCAAACTGCAACCATTTGTATCAGATTTATTTTGAAAATGAGCTCCTATTAATATCACCAACAAGATTTAACGAGTATTAGCTTTAGACATCTAGGAATAACCTATACAAACTCACTCAACACATCTGTAAATACACAAGCACGAGTTAAAGTGTATAGGTATAGGGGTATTTTGAGTCCACTTGATTACTATCAATACTGCTCTTGCTTAATTCAAATTGTAATAACTGAATTATTCAAATAAATCAAGTGCCTATCTACAAAAGGAAAGTTAATTCAACTGACAGCAACCAAGACTGTACACTAGGTATACATATATTTGGAATTTATGAAATAGTTAACCTCTCGGTAGCTATAAAATTGAAAGTAAAGGTAGATGAATTCATTTCATGTACTTGGTTATACTAATATAAGGACCAAATCTTCAGCCTTTAAAATCCCATCTATATGATCAAACAGGGCCAGAAATACACAAATTTTCAAAATTTGATGTGATCAAAAACCTGTGTTTCTGGAATCTTCAGATGTTATCCAGGGTTGCTCTTTGAAGTTTGAACTTTATGTTTATCTCATGGATACGTAACATTATACATGGAACATACCTATGAAGTATTATCTAACTCCATCAAAAAAAATATATCAGAAAATTGGAAAAAATTTGAAAATAATGGGAAAATCCATTTTTGGTTCTATGAAATCAGTTGAGATTGGACAAAATCCATTTCTAAACTTTATTCCATATCATCTTTTTCTGCGATGATAAATTGAAGAAATTATGTTTTTCATGATTCTAGTTTTTAATTTGAGTACTATTGTGATAGTTTTTTTTCATAATAGTTCCACACAGCTTGTGACATGAAGATTGGAAACTGATAATTTCATTGGGAGTAGCTTTGTAACTCCTGTTACAGTCTCATATTTTACATTTCTTAGAATTTTAAAAGTTAGTTATTTCTTGATTTATATCACCAAATTGAAAAGTTTTTAGATGATAATTCTCACATGGTAGCAATCTGTTTTATTATGTGGAATAAATTCCAATAAATGTAATTAGTATCTTTCAAACTGTATCATCTTCATTCAGTATTTAAGGGTGAAGTTTTATTTTAATATATGCTAAGAGATGATATAATTTCTGGTTTGGGTAATATTGATAATAAAGTCTTGCATAGTTTTACTGTTTTTGGGCTTCAGACTAACACTTACATGGAACAAATGTGCTTTTCTTCTTCTTTTTTTTTTTTTTAAATATGGAACTTTGATCTGGGGGCAATTCTGAGTCTAAAAAAACTTTCTTCAAAATCCAATCAATACACTTGTTCTACTGTGATTACAGTCTATGATGATATGGAACAAAGTTTAGGAATGGATTTTGTCCAATCTGCATGGATAACTTAAAAGCAAAAATGGATTTGTAAGTTATTTTCAGATTTTTTCAGATTTTCTTATATTTTTTAAACGGTGTTGGGTAATACTTCATTTGTTCCATGTATGCCATTATATATCCATAAGGTAAATAAAATATTCAAAAGGCAACACTGGGTGGTTTCTGATGATTCTGGAAATTCAGGTTTTTGATCACATTAAATTGTTGAAAATTTGCGTATTTCCAGCTCTGTTTCATCATATAGATGGGATTTTAAAGGCTGAAGATTTGGTCCTTATATTAGTATAACTAAGTATGTGAAATGAATTAATCTACCTTTTCTTTCCCATTTTGTAGCTACCTAGAGGTTAAGTGCGAGAGTAATTTTGTACACTTTTTTTAAATCTTTTAGAAAGCTAAAAGAAACTTGTTTTTAACCTTTCAGTTCACTTATTTGTCTCTAATTAGAGAACTTATCAAAAGCGTAGCTAGAAAATTTTTCACGGGGGTACAAAGCAAGTTTTATCCAAGTAGAGATCAGCTAGGGGGTTAACAGAGAGTGATATAACTAGGAATTTGCTACTTGGAGACTAGTTAATATGCCACCCTCAACTGCAACAGGACTGTACTCACAATTTATCTTTAGAGGGGGTTTTATAGGGTGACAAAACTATTATTTCATGAGTGGAGTGAAAAAAAAATTTTTTTTGGTGCTTTCTGGGTTCTGGAACATTTGTGTATGGAGGGTTGTTTTTTTTTTTTGGTAGGTGGGGGAGTTTCCAATGACATTGCCCCACAGCGTAATTATTGTATAATTTGAAAATTAATTTCCATTTGTAATTTTTCCACTTATAAAAATCAACCACCTGGGAATGAGTAACCCCTTGCCCCCAACTGTATCACTGATAACTGAACCTGAAATTCCAGTCACAGTGAATTTTACAGGCTGTGTGAAAAGTATTGATTGAAAATTTTCTAATGAAATTAAGGTAAAGAAATATATATTTTCAAGTAAAAAAAAATATTTATAGTTAGCTTATATTTAATAAAAATTTTAGTTTGCTTAACCAAAAATAAGATTTTATTTGAAAATCCATTTAAAAATCATTCAAGATAGCATAACTTTTTCTCATTATTTCTTCATTTCTACATATCACCAATATCCGAAATAAAGAAAAAATCCATTTTTTCCTTTTTTGGCTGACCTTTTGTTTTCTTCAAAATTCAGGGGAGAAACTGCCCCCTACTCCATGCAGGCTACGCTTTTGGAACCTACTCTGTTATGGCTGGTCATTGTAATTGTTTCTTTTAAACATTTCATATTTTTATTTGATACATTTTTGTAATATTGAAACATTTAAAATTTGGAAGGTGATGAAAAATTAAAATTGAAATCTATCAGTTAAATATTTCTTAGCTTTCAAAATAAAATCTGCTGTTCCTAGAAAGCCTAACACAAAGTTCACAGACATAAAAAACAAAAAACAAACTTTTCTGATTGTCAGTAGAAAAATTATTTTTGAAATTGCAACCAATAAGTTATCACAAAAAAATTACCGCCAAAAATCTGAATTTTTTTTTTTCAGTAGACAAATGAAAAATCAGCACACGAAAAAGGAAAAATTTTTCGGTCGTACGTTATTTTAAAATTTAAAATTTGTGAAAGGATAGAAATTTCATGATTCTAAAAACGATAAACCCCAAGTTTTTCAGCTCTAAGTTATCTCAAAATTTATAAATTCTTCCAAAATAAAAGGTCAGTATAAGAAGAAAAAAAATAGTGCAAAGATGGAATTTCATGATTCTAAAACGATATAGAAGGGGGAAACGATGCCAACTTGCCCTAAATATCAAACTGATATTTTCTGTATGTACAGTATACGTCTGTGATGATTTTTCTTTCACAGATATTCACTTGTGTTTTTATTTATTCTAAACTTTTAACAATCATTAAAAAACTTTGTACCTATTAAGAACAATGGGAAAATAAAGTTTCTCAACGAATACAAATAAGAATCATACCCAGCAGAGAATAAAGGTTCAAATTTGCTGAGAAAAATCAGCCATCTTTTTCAGCAAGGTTCTGGGGGCCAATCTTAACATCACAAAACGTCAAGAAAAATCAGAAAAAAATTACAATATGAGCTAAGCTTAATAGACACATTTAATAAGCCTAGCCTGCATATACTTTGGAACAAGAAATTAATTCAGACTGATGTAATCCTTAAAAATTATCAACTGGTAGGTATACTCCTTGACCTAAGAAGTATTCTAACGTCCAATTCTTATTCAAGATCAATCGTTCTTTTTACAACGGAACTAATAATATTTTATCTTAATATGTTTACTACTATCGGTACCCATTACACAATCTGATACCGTTTATAGATCGTTTATTACATCAGAACTTGTTTACTTCTCGGATAAAATAAACGATTATTATAGGTATTTATTTCTTACTGTTATTTTCGTAATGTGTATTACGTACTCTCTGATCATTTTATGACGCGGGCACTAACCTGATAAACTGACACCAAATTCGATTTTCATATCGACCAACACACAGTCCTGCGTTGTCCAATATTTTTCCAATATCTCAAATATGGCAGACGTCATTTTTTTCAAGATATCTACTTCACCACGCCCAATTTTCAGTCCATTAAGTTTAAACTGGGCGGCAATTATTTGTTCATCAGTCCACTGTGGGTCATCATTAGCATCATCCTGTAACAGATAAACAGCTTGCAAGGTTTTCCAACAAATTTCACACGTTTGATATGAATTTTTCCACTAGCTGTTGTTCTTATTAAAATACGAATGAGGTTATTTATTCATCACAGTATTAGGTACACAATATCGAACAATAGTATATTGTGTGACAAGTGCGTAATGCGGGCTTACCGAGTGTGAAGAATTTGCAGACGAGCCGAAGGCTAGTGCTGTCAACTTAACACTAGTTAAAATAGCTCAAATACACTTGTTGCATACCATACTTTTTGCAACTAATGCACAAAAAAAAAGTATAGCAACAACAGCCCCTCATAATAAAAAAGAACTAATAAAGGAAATAAATTTTGGAACTTATATCTAAAAAAACACAGAAAACGGCAAGTTTTCCATTATGTTGCGTTTTTTTTTTCGTTTATTGTCAACCAGCTAAGAACAATTAACCAATTATGAGGAAAGTAGTTTCAAGTAAATTTTTTTCTCTTTCTGGCAGCACTAATCCTAGATTTCCAGCTTAAACAGAGGCTGAGGAATCATTGAGTAAAAAAAGAGATGTTACTGGATTCCAAAAAAAATTTTTTTCATCAATTTGCGTTTTTTTAGTTCGTTTATTTTCAAATTGTTAAGATGATTAAAAAATTAAACGAAAACTAAATTCAGATAAATTTTCTCCTCTTTTCAAAGATACCATTCCCAGCTCTCTTGCTTGAATAGCGACTGAGGAATCATTGAGGGAAAGAGAAGTTCCTAGATTCCAAAAAACGGCAGATCTCCCATTAACTTGTGTTTTTTTCGTTTATTTGTTGTCAAGTAGCTAAAGATAATTAGAAATTTATATCGAAATTTTTAAAATTTTATTTGCCAATTCTCTAACTTAATTAGAGGCTGAGGAATCATTTAAGACGTTTTTTTGAAAATTGAAATGTTGTGTTTGATTGGAGGGGCAACTTGACGAATAGTTTTTCACAAAATAACATAAATAATAACATAAAAATGCTAATATATTCAAATATTTTACATCCTGTCACGCAGAATTGGGATGCGCAACAGTGTGTAAAGTACTTTACACACTCTCATGCAGGATTTGGATGCTCGAGAGATTGTAAAATTATCTCTACTTTACTGGCCAAAAATTTGTTTGTTTACATTCACTATACATGCATGTAAAACTCATTCTTTTGTGCATATGTTGCAAAAAGAATGTTTTTCAAGTTATTTTCAAAAACAATCACCTACTCCATATGGTTTAACATTAGAATTTTCATTATATTGACGGATTAAGAAAGAACTCCATCCTCCAAATTTTATGTTTTTTGTCATTGCACAGCATATATACCTAATATATAAACGTACTTAATTACTCTGAAATGAGAGGGTTTTTATACTCATTGATAAACCAAAATTTTTATATTAGTTCATGTAAATACATAAAGGCACAGTTATAGAGGATGCTAGGGGGCAAAAGCTACAACTAATGGGAAATTTATTTATGAAACAAATTCTCTGTCTTTATGTATGTAGATAATAATGCGTAAATATGAGAGCAGATCAGTGCAAATCCTCATTTTTTCGTTGATACACCTCTGAGCAAGTAAATGATATGGCTATTTTTTAGAAGGAGGGGGGTTAATAAAGATTTAGAAAGTAATATATATTTTCAAGTGAAGTCCTAGTCTAAACCAAATTTCCAGGTCACTTTGTTTAGGTGCCTAGTATTGTTTACTCAATCAAAATGTACTTGTTGTACTTTCTTTTATTGTGCTGACAAATATACTGACTTTGTTTTTCGTCTGCATATTTGTTAGCTATCAATAAGTGGGAAATATTTGGAGGTAACGGTGAATATTTCACTAGAAATATTCGCTATTACTTGTTTTGAAATATTTAGGTTGGCGAATGTTTTTGTCAACCTAGATATGACGGAACAAATATTGAAAAGAAAAAAGAACTGTAGGTAATTGCCATCTGTATTTTTTTGAACCCTTATCGACAGGTTCATGAAATTACAGAGGGAACTGGTATGTGGTTGCCCCTGATTTAATTCTAATTTTAGGTTTAAAATACATGCTTTTTAAGCAATGGCTACATAAGCTACATAATTCAACACATCCATTACTTCCAATCTATACTATACCTACATTAGCCACTTAGCCTGGTTTTGCATGAGTGAAAAATTTTACAGAAAAAAAGAAAATCACAGTCGCATATATTTGTACCCACATAGATACACAAAGGCATACTGCAAAAACAATCAAACTTAAAAAAAAAAGTAACAGAATAAACAAAATCGGAGCTGCATATGTTTGTATACCTGCAAAATGCACACAGTCATACAATTTATTTGAGGAATTAATTTTAAAATATAACCTAAATTCTATTGCTTAGATTTTCAAATTTATTAATTTTAAACCAGCAGAGAATCAGGATGATTACACATCAATTAAGTGGTTCTGGAACCAACTTGCGACATGAAAAACTATTTCATTCATAAATGCATGTGGATAAATATAGGTAGATAACTTTTTTCAAATTTTCAGTATAATTTGATCTTTTATTTTTTTTTTGAAAATATACATTTTCTAGTTGAACAGTGCTTCTGATTAGATCTGTTCACAATTACCTTTAAAAAAGGGGTTAGATTCAAAGCAAAGCTGCTTCCACAGAATGTAATCAAAATTAAAAAACATTATGAAAAAAGCTCTCATCAGACTCACCATCAGCTTTAACTACGTTTAATGAATTCTAAAAACCTAATTCCGGTCCTATAATCCGATTGAAAGAAAATTATAACTTGAGACTCATTGCACCACTGAATTCCTAGGCCAATTTTCATAAACATTTATATCAACTTTCATTATGTTTAGAACTACCCATACACCAAATTTTAGTACTATCAAATGAACATTACATCTTCATTCCAATTGGTGGAACATTTTTCAGTCTCTATGGCCAAACCACAAAACTTATTTCCATGAAAATCAGTATTAACTTTTATTATATTCAGGTTTGCCCATGTACAAAATTTTAGGCCTAACGAATGATAATTACATCTTAACTTTCATTGGAGGAATTTATTTCGGACCCCTGCGCCTGAACCCGTCGACCGGTGGTAACCAAAGTAATTCTATGCAATATTCTGCCCAAAGCTACCTACATACCAACTTTCTGCCCGACTGAACCAAAACTGCGATTTCTAACATGTTCGCAAAAAATTTCGTGTCAACTACTGCAATCATAATTATACAAGTTGTTTCACAAAGTAGCTACAGTTTTTGGTGTAGTCACATGTTAAGGCTTAATATCTCCTTTTGTATTTGAGTTTTTTTTTCTTCTCAGATTTGTAATTTATGGAGACCAAACTGTCAATTTCAACAATGAAAACTCATTTTTAAATTCAATCCCTGTATCTTTATTTTCCAACTACCCCCAACTTCAAAAAATAATACCCTAGCTACGCCACTGTCATGTTACGATGATCTAAAGCAGAATTCTGCCACATGTTTTCACCCAAGCAATAACTGAGCCGTAGGTACCTGTATAGGTATATGTATATTTCCGATTTTTTAAAGCTAACGTTCCAGAATACTTTCCTGACGAACCATAGATAAAGGTGCCAACAAATACCCCACTTAATTACACAGAAAAAATTTTGAATTTTTCAAAGCTCTCTCTTCCCTTTTATAAATTTCTGATTCATAACCAACATAAAAACATTACACTTACATCGAAATTATAAAATATATCCGTACAAACCTTGAAAAATGTTTCAACAAGAGGAGGAGAAAATCTGGTGCCTTCCGCAACTCCAGAGCATCGCTTCAGAAAAGATCCTGTAGCTAAACGACGGGTGACCCATTCAATGGGTATCATTTCGCACTTTTCAGCACGAAATGAATTCTCTTTATACTTTTCAATGAAAGCAGTTTTTATTCCTGCAAACAGTAACCAAATATACTCGATACTTTATGAACCTAGTGTGGATGATAAATAACGATATTTTCGAATTGGATTTCATACCGGCTTTTTTGAGAATTTCAAAAATATTTGACGTAGTATCATTTGAAATGATGGATTTGTTCAACATGTCATGTCCTTTGGCGCCATTCCACGCGGTAATTCGATCTTTGCTTAAAACAATTACCTCCGAATCCGATATTTCCCATATTTCTTTCGTTTTCCCTTCAGCAAGTTTATTTTTCAGAGTAAATTCTGCGGAAAATATTTAATATGAATAGAATGGCAAAACATATTCATTATTAACGATGTGACAATTGTTTGGAATAAGATCAATGAAGCCCAATGACGACAATTTTGAAGACACTCTGTTGGCGAATTAAGGCCTACTAAAAGAAAAAAATACAAAAATAACTTGACTATAGTCAACTCAAATTAATAATGAGGAATAGAGAGGTCACAATTTACTACGGCCGAAGTTTTTTTTCTATTTCTCAATTCTTTCAGTTCTTCCCTTAATCAATACCATTCTACGGAATTCAGAAAAAATAATTTCAATTTTGGTTTTGTTAAATAATTTTAATTTAAGATTTTTTTTATTGATAAATTTTTCTTTAAAATGGATTTTTTACACGCTGTACCTACATTGACAAATAGGTTTTAAGCCAAAGAACAAAAAATTATTATATTATATATGTTAAGAGCAGAATACAAAATCGCACATTGAACAAAATAAATTCTCAGAACACGTTCTGAGTTGTAGGCTAGTACCACAACAGAATTTCGTATTTTGTATTAGTCTAAATGGACAGAACGCATTATGGAATAAAGATGGGAACTATTGGACTTTTCGCTTCCCTCCTTACCACATTCCTCAGAATTCTTAAAGACAAACTAGGTAAAAACGAATGGTAAAATAGAAATTTTCGAACTAGTACATCAGAATGCGGCTAAAGTAAACTTATGGCACATTTTAGATTCTAGAATCAAAAAATACAACAATTTTTTTTTTTTTTCGTAATTTACAGAATGCATTGTGGAAGTTTCTCAATTCTCCAGCGCATTCTTTGTGTTAACCAATAACCAGTATTCATATCCGTTGAAGTTGTAGGGTTGCCTGAAAATTAGAACATAATTCATTTGAAAACTGTAAATTATTTTGGGTCACATCTCCCTACTGATTCCTGAGGTTGTGAAACCAACAATGTACCAACACCCAACCCTGGGAACTAATACCACACCTAGAGCAATAAGTAGATTTCTTAAAGAAGCATACATAAAAATTATAGGTTGATTTAATTTAGACAGAATAATTCGGTATCAAAGAATCATTATTTACTTCTTCTTCTTCTTCTTTTTTTTTTTTTTTTTTTTTTTTTTTTTTTTTCGCAGAGGTATTTAATTTTTAATTATTTTAAGGTTTTGCGATAACTTTTAGGAACAGTAATTAGGTAATCGATCTTAAAGTTCACAAAACAAATGTTTTTTTTAAATCATATTCATTAGTTAGCTGCACTACAACTGCAAATTTCAAATTTGTTCTTTTAATGTAGTTGTGGGGACTCTCCCGTATGAGGTATAGGGGCTCGGACCCCTCGATGACAGTCGCTGCCCCAAAGGGCAGGCAAACAATCGTCCTTGTGACGTTAAACACACAAATTACGTTTGATCGTAATTACTTGTATATACTTGCAGGTAATGTACGAGTACCGAATTGTGACGCAATAAGATGATATCACGATTCGTACACGAACTGGCCAGCCATCTTTTATCTCGATAGGAGATGATGCGACCTGGCCGTTCTCACCAACGTACATATTATCTTACGTATGTGTGTTTGTGTGCGTGTAAATAAGCCGTATATAAACCACCCAAACCGGCTCTAAAATCGCCAGTGTTTGCCTTGGTTTTGGCTTACCCGTACTTATGTACGAAGTGGTTGAACACACTTAAATTCTGTAGAATTTCCTTCTGGTGAGAATATCTCTCACAACAAGGTATTCCAGAGTGGTGACCTCGCCGTGATTTTTGGCTACGTCGTGAGGTGTCCTTAGGCGCATTGCGCTTTTACAAAAATTTGGCGTGGTGCGCTGGCAAGAAACTTGCTTGCTCAGCAAATACAAATAATTTTTTTGCAGACTAAGACACCTTTTAGGTCGTTGAAGTAGAGTCTGCTGAAGTGGGAATTTACACCCCTCTCTTTAAAATATATAAACAAAGAGAAACCAGACAGCAGACCTGGAGGAAGAAGGTTGGACTCATCCCATAACCCCCTCGACTTTGACTCGACACTCTAAGAATTTACCAAACCTGGAAGAAGGCCCTCAAACACCCAGAATTAACACGACTGGGAACTGCAATATACAAAGAACAACTAGCAGTTAAAACATTGAGAAGTGGTCGAACTTTAAGCCAAAGTTCTGACCCAAAAACACCTGTCCTACAAACACAGGAGCCAGTGTTTTTGACTAGCAAGGAAGGAAGTAGTTCTGTATAATACGCTTGTCATCAGAAAGACACAGCAATGGTCCCACCACCAAATGGAAACAAAAACCCACAACCATTACAAGGAGGTAGTGCTCAGCCACAGCTGACACCAGAAGTCTTGGCACAAATCATGCAGCTTTTGCAACTACAGATAGGACAGAACCCCAACTTCTATAGACGAAGGATAGAGATCCCGGAATTTCTGCCCAATGAGGTAGACTTGTGGTTGACTCTATTGGAAGGCAGGTTCAAGACAGGAAACATTACACTGAACCAGCGGTATCTCCACATCTGTGGAGGCATGCCCCCTCAGATAATCCGCCACATTCTGGATATCATGGAGTGCCCTTCGATAGAAGATGATAAATATGCCTGGTTCATCAAGAAGATAAAGAATGTGTTTGGAAAAACCAAAAACCAAATCATAGATGATGTGATGGGTGGTATGAAGATGGGGGACAACAAACCCTCAATCTTCATGGCGAAATTGAGGCAGAAGGCGGATAATATCGTAGCCCCTTCTGTCATAGGCAACCAGTTTTGCAAACAACTTCCTCAAAGTGTAGTGCAATGCCTAGCCACCGTGGGTTCGACTGTGATAAATACATCTGCAGACTTGGACTTCATTGCGAAATCAGCAGATAATGTGCTGGAATATACCAGGTCAAAGCTTGTGGTAAGTGCAGTATCTGCAGAGACTGGAGAGATTGCTCAACTTCGAGCTCAAATAGCTCAGTTGACCGATGAAGTAAAGAGGAACAAAGGCCAAAGCTCCATGAAATCCAATAGTAGCTGGCGACAAAGATCTAAAAGTAAAACAACAACAATAATAGTAGCAATAGCAAGGGACAACAGTCCCAGTCCAGAGACCGCAGATCTAGTTCCAACAATAGGGGTCAGAGTTCAACTCCCCCGAGAACATCATCTCCCAAAAACCAGTCTCGAAATTGGGATGATAAATGTTGTTTTTTCCATAACAGGTTTGGCGCAGAGGCCACCAAATGTAACAACAGATGCAAATGGTGGGGCAAATCCTAAACCAAGGAAGCGTCAAACTAGAACAAGGGGCCATCTATGCGGCCGAAGACCCCTCAGAAAAATACTCATGCCACCTGTTCATTAAGAACAGGACAAACAGGAGAAGGTACTTAATCGACTTGGGAGCAGACCTGAGCATATTGCCAGTTAACAAAATCCAAAAAGTACTTCATCCAAAATACTATCTCTGTACTATGAATGGTCAAAACCTTCCAGCTTACGGACTTGAAATCAGCAAAGTTGACATCAGACTCAAGAAAATCATGACGTGGTCCTTCACAGTTGCTGCTGTTCCAAACCCGATCCTGGCTGCAGATTTCCTTGCACATTTTGGCCTGATCATTGACCTCAAAAATGGCAAATTGATCGATAGCGAATCTAAACATTGTGTGGATGGCAAAACGCTAGCTTACAGACTGGACACAAATATATCAAGCTGTACCAAAGTCAACGGACAACTCTCACGGATCCTGTCTGACTATCCTGGAGTCACCCAACCATCAATTCGCAGTCATCCTACCTATAAACATGACACAGTTCATTACATAGAGACTAAAGGACCGCCTTGCCATGCTAGAGCACGAAGGTTACTGCCTGACAAACTCAAAGCGGCACAGGAGTACTTCCATCGCATCATCGAGGAGGGTGTATGTTGCCCCTCAAAAAGCTCATGGAGCTCCCCTATCCACATGACCAAAAAAGCAAGTGGAGAGTGGCGAATTGTTGGAGACTACAGGGCCTTAAATGCCAAAACAGTTCCTGATCACTACCCAGTCCCCAATATAATGGACTTCAACGTGAATATGAAGGGTAAAACGATGTTCACCAAAATTGACATCAACTGGGCATTCCACCAAATTCCTATGGCTGAACAGGACGTACCAAAGACAGCGGTTATAACCCCCTTTGGATTATTCGAATACCTTCAAATGCCATTTGGACTTTGCAACTTAGCACAAACTTTCCAGAGATTCATCAATGGACTGTTCAGGGGATTGCCGTTTGCATATGCATACTTGGATGATATTTGCATTTGCTCTGAAGGCGGTGAGCAACAGTACAAGGAGAATGTAAGAGCCATCATACAGCGTATACACTCTGCCAGGCCTACTATCAACGTAGGTAAAAGCTTATATGCACAGACCGAAATTGACTTCCTCGGCTACAAAGTCTCGACCGAAGGCATTTCCCCCTTGAAGACCAAAGTAGAGCCAATATTGAATTTCCCGAAGCCCTCAAATGTCGCTGAACTCAGGCGTTTCTTGGGGATGGTGAACTTCTATAGACGTTGTATGAAGAATGCAGCAGCCGAACAAAGTAAGCTGTTTGCACTAATTAAGACAAGTAAAAAGAAAGATAAGACTCCACTCGAATGGAATGAAGAAGCTGAACAGGCCTTTGAGAAAATCAAAGATACACTGGCAAATGCAACTCTATTGGCTCATCCAGACAAAAGTCTGCCATTATGAGTGAGCACCGATGCCTCTGATTTTGATATTGGTGCAACTCTGTACCAACTTG
Source organism: Ericerus pela (assembly GCA_011428145.1). Classification (NCBI taxonomy): domain Eukaryota; kingdom Metazoa; phylum Arthropoda; class Insecta; order Hemiptera; family Coccidae; genus Ericerus; species Ericerus pela. The sequence continues at coordinate 37,503 of WOFM01002044.1, forward strand.
ACAAAGACAACAAGAAGTTAGCGCTAGCTTTCTTCTCGATGAAGCTATCAAAAACAGAAAAGAATTATAGCACATACGATAGGGAATTGCTCGGAATTTTTGCTGTGTTGAAGCATTTCAGGCACCAATTAGAGGGTAGATGTTTTTCTGTGTATACTGACCATAAACCCCTAACATATGCATTCACACAAAAAGCAGAACCGGCATTGCCGAGAAGAGCACAAAAATTAGATTACATTGGTCAATTGACTACCGACATTCAGCATATAAGTGGAGAACTTAACACTCCAGCTGATGCCTTGAGTAGAATCGAAGCTATCTCGGCTCCTGCCCAATTGCCTTATGCTGAAATAGCTAAAGCACAGCTTAAGAATGCAGAATTGCAAGAGTTGTTATCGAACGATGATACTACTCTCAAATTGAGACAGAGAAAAATTCCCGGTACTGACGTTTTATTAACATGTGACGTCAGTACAGGTAAGAATAGGCCATTTCTACCAGTAAAATATCGCAAATTGGCTTTCAACAGTGTACATAATCTGTCACATGCTGGGCCAAAATGTAGTGCTAAAATGATTTTGGCAAGGTTTGTATGGCCACGAATGAAGTCTGACTGCAACAAATGGGCTCGCAGTTGCCTGAACTGTCAAGAATCCAAAGTAGGAAGACACATTCGCTTGCCCCTCAAATCCTTCAAACAAACGAAGAGGTTTAAAACAGTACATATGAACTTGGTAGGCCCATTGCCACCATCTCAGGGACACAGATACCTGTTGACGATAATAGACAGGGCAACACGATGGCCAGAAGCAATTCCTCTATATGAGATGACAGCTCCAACTGTAGCTGCCAGGTTATACAACGCCTGGATTGTGAGGTATGGCGTACCAGAAGTTATAATTATGGACCAAGGTTGCCAATTTGAGAGCTCGCTCTTTAAAGAGTTAGCAAATAAGCTTGGTGTTCAACACAGTCATACCACAGCTTACTATCCTAAAGCCAATGGCAAAATCGAGAGATGGCATAGAGCTCTCAAAGCCTCTATCATGTCACATGATACAAAGAAATGGGTAGATGTACTCCCTACCATCTTCTTAGGCCTTCGATCTGCTCTACAAATGGATACAGGTCACTCTGCAGCGCATTAGCGTTTGACGAAGAGCTACGCCTTTCAGGGGACTTCTTCACAAAATCGAAGGAAGTTAGCCCCGAAATTATGGTACAAAATATGAGAAATGATGCCAACAATTTTCTAGAACAGGCAGCTCGCCATGGCCAGCCCAAGATTTACATCTCAAAACACTTGGCCAATACCTCACATGCATTTGTTAGAGACGAAAAAATGAGATCTGCGCTGGAGAAACCATACGCCAGTCCTTACAAAGTAGTATCACAAGATGAGAAAAACTTTGTGATACTCATTGCAGGCGAACCTTGAACAATTTCAATCGATAGATTGAAGCCTGCATACATGATAAGCGACGATAAAAGAATAAAGAGGTTACAGAGAGAAAACATAGAAAATATCCAGACGGATTCACCAATAAACATAGAAGAATCTGTCGAAAAAATGTGAAATAACAAATTCACAAATAAAGAAAACACCAAAAAATAAAAAGTCTGAAGTTTTCGGACGATGTTACTACCAAAACATTCGATCCCGAGGCCCCCATATGCCCACAAAAAAGAGGCAGGCCCCTAGGCAGTAAAAAATGTAAAAATTCTCATCCTTCTTGCATGTCTGAGAAGTTAATGTGAAGAAAATAAAATTTACTCCTGAAAAAGTAATATCCGCTACGTAAGTTTAAACCCGCTAAAAAATATGCGACAAAAATTGGAATTCTGTGAGACAAAAGAAACTCCGGAGATAAGCAAACGAGGAATGCCAACAAAAAGAAAACGATAGGAATAAACAAATCCACTTGCGATATGGAAATAAACATCGCAACGTGCGTTTATTTTCAAACACAAAGATAATCTCAACGTTGTGACGTCACAAGCGGAGATTCCTTTGTAATAAAATTCGAAAAATATATTCTCTAAGTTTATTTCAAGCATAACTTTGCTTAAACCGATCAGAACTTAACCAGAAAACTTGTATACAGCCAAGAATTTTAAGCTCTATCCCCTCTACATGCTGATAAGAAGATGCAAAGAAGCTAAAACGAAAGTGTAATGGTAAATCAAAAATAGCAGTAAATTCACCCGTTTTAGAACTGTCTAATAACTTGGACGTGTTTTCTGAACGATATTTTTGGCTCTCTGTTTTCCCTCTTACCTATTCCAATGTCGCTACCAATCCAAATCTTCCTCAACACGACCAAGAACCTAAAAGTTCCGGAAGTTGCCAAGAGCACTAGGCAAATTCTGGAACAGAAGTTGGAACTTGATTGAATTGAGGAGGAACTCCTGATGGACATGGCACCTGCCGTGGAGAGTGTTCTCGCGGAGATGACAACTCTGCTTCCACCCATCATCTCTCCTCCCTGGACTCCACCAGAACCGACTCCAACGACGGAACCCCAATGCTGGAGCCAAAGCCAACGGAGACCAGGGAACCGATGAAGTTCCTATTTACAGCGGAGAGGGCAGCCAACAAAAAGGCAAAGATGGCTGCCTTGACATCGGGGAATTCAAACTCCCCGATGCTTAGGCACCCTAGTTTAGATGTCCACTGCCCTCTCACTCACGTCATCACCCCTACGCCCATACCAAAAACCGACTACCATGGCGTAGGGGAGAGGACAGCCGGGCAAACTACTTGGCCCGAATATACGCTCGTAAGGAGTCTTACAAGTGTGTCAGGGCCACAGTAGGCAGTGCCCTGGCAAAGTGGAAGGCCAATCAAAAATGGCGTTAAACCCGCATGTCCACCTAGGCCTTGCACATTTTGATCATTTTTGCAGCGCAAAAACTGGGGGGAGTAGCTGTGGGGACTCTCCCATATGAGGTATAGGGGCTTGGACCCCTTGACAACAGTCGCCGCCCCAAAGGGCAGGCAAACAATCGTCCTTGCAACGTTAAACACACAAATTACGTTTGATCGTAATTACTTGTATATACTTGCAGGTAATGTACGAGTACCGAATCGTGACACAATAAGATGATGTCACGATTCGTACACAAACTGGCCAGCCATCTCTTATCTCGATAGGAGATGATGCGACCTGGCCGTTCTCACCAACGTATGTATTATCTTACATATGTGTGTTTGTGTGCGTGTAAATAAGCCGTATATAAACCACCAGAACCAGCTCTAAAATCGCCAGTGTTTGCCTTGGTTTTGGCTTACCCGTACTTATGTACAAAGTGGTTGAACACGCTTAAATTCTGTAGAATTTCCTTCTGGTGAGAATATCTCTCATGACAAGGTATTGCACAGTAGTACTTAGAGCTATTTTTGGATTAACTCTTTAAGGTTTTTGCAAACCACAGAGAATATTAAACTGTATGAAGTTTATTTTATAAATTTTTTAATTTGAGACAGTGGTGTATCTAGGTTTTTTGCCCTTGTAGACAAATAAATATTTGGCCTTACTGCATACACAGAGGAAGAAATTTGTAGCCAAACCACCACCCCTTCAAAAAATACTCAGAAAAGTTTTTCACTTGCTCATAAAACTGTTTTGCCCCTTTATAAAAACCCCTTCTTTGGTAAATACTGCGGCTCCTTTGCTGCCCTATATTAATTACCTAATTACTAGTTAGCTTATATTTAGAGCTTTTAATTGGTAATTTGTTGAAATTCTCATTTCCAATGATTGGTATGATCTGGTTTGGATCGAAGATTTTGTTTTTAAATTCAACAAGTTTGAGAGCCATTGTGAGAGTAGAATTGTAAAAAGATATATAATAGATGTTAAAATACTTATTAACTCAAAATTTCAATGACAAATTGAAACTGATTTTACTGACAGGTGGGTGGGAGAGCAAAACAGGTAAGAAATGAGTAATTCTCTCAGGTGTAGTTTCGAGAGGTAGATATTTTAACAGCTTTTCAAAATTATAAAAAAAAGAAGAAAAGGTGGATATTATTTTCGAGAACCAAAATGAAAATAATATCCAGAAAATTTGTTGCTGAAAAAGCATAAAAAAGGTTTGGATTGCATTACTGGGAAATATTTTAATCAGATATTAACAGGGCTGATCAATTTGATCAACAATGGGAGGAAATGAGGACCAGAAGAGGACAAATTTTCCAAATCACACAATCCAAAAGTTCAAAAGACAGTTGAATCCTAGGTGCTAAATTGAAATTTATTTTGTGCACAAATAAAAATTGAAAGTTAGACTTAAGACAGAAAGCCTAACCGTGATAATTATTGACTGGCACAATAAAAAAGTATACACATGGCCAATAACTATGTACAAGCAGGTGATCACTTAATAATGTTCTTATGTAACAAAATGGCCAAAAACCACCAGAGACATGACAAAACAATGGTCTTGTGGTACACAATAACCATAATCAAAATGACATTATAATTTTAGAAACTTGTAATTATTTTTGAAATATTAAGTAAACAAGATTTGTTATAGAGATCAACAAATTAGAAGTTGGTGATTTCAATACAGATAGCAACTGCCTCGTGGATTTTTAAATGTCAACGTGGTCAGCTGAAGCCCTAATTAAGTGCTTCAAAATTTTAATAGGCCAGAAATTGCACATGGAGGTCCCTTTTTAGGTGCTAGATTTTGTGTATGAAACAAAAATGCATAAATCAAAACGTTGGTAGTGGTTACTTGAAGAAAATTGTACATGTCATATGTGATAAGTGAAGAGTGTAAAAAATGTGGTATGCCAGATGGGGTGACCTCATGTCACCACAACCAAATCCAAAAGACAAAACACCAAATCACACTCAAAACCTACTACAAGTAAAATAAACGTAGAAGACAAATTAACATACCAGAGTTCAATTTAGTGCAGTTTGCAGTGATGGATAGCCAGCTATGAAGTCAGATTTGTATCACTATTATTTTTGCCTTGTTTTTTAAAGTTGAAAGTCAGAACTGGATACTGGCTATCTGTTTAGATGACTTACTTCATCATTGAAACTACAGTTCTGAAAAAATCATGACTTCCCCCTGAAAGTTGCCCTCAGAACCTTCTCAGCAAGACATTACGTAAATAAAGTATATCATGTTTGAATTCAAAACTGGTTTATATTACACATAAAAGGTACAATTAAAATAACATACCATAAAATAGAGGTAGTACAGATGACAATTAGAATTGAAATTAGAAAATGGTATTGTAAAATTAAAACTGCATGTTAAACAAAACTGAAGATATTGAATACGATATAAAATGGGAATGTGTTTCAAAGACAGTAAAATGAAGAGTAATTTCAATTACGTTCAAATAAGTTATAGCTAGCTATAATTTACCTGAATGTAGGGGAAATTATCCGGGTTATAAATTTGACTTCTCTTTTATGGAGATAAAAAAGAGGAGAAATTTATCAATGTTTGAAAAACGTATGAAATCTAGTAAAAACACACCATAATAGGTTTTCATCAGATAACTGGACAGAAATATCAAGAATACTACAAATTTTGTTACTTTTTTGCCCATAAAAATAAAGATGAATTTGAGTAGCCGGATGGTAGTGGAAGGGGGATAGAGGTAGTTACAAAATTTGAAGGGTTGTCCTTTAAAACCTTTATTTCATAAGCTTCTGTACTGGATACTGTTTTTTCAGTATGTGAACCTGAAGAGGCAGCAATAGTCTGTTGTTGCCAGTAAGATACATTTCCAAAAATTTTCCATGTGATGAGAAATATGTAAAGACAGCTTTCTTTGATGATTTGGTAAGAAAAAACCAAGGGGATAAAAACTGGTTCATAATATTAATGCTAACAGATCTTTTCAAAATGAAAAAAAAAAAAATAATAGAACTTAAGCATATTTTAAGAATTGATCGTTTGATTTGAGATCAGAGTTGTACGTAGGACGCACGTCGGGAAGGATTTTAAATAAATTAAGAAAACAATATTATGACCTAAAAGAGTGAAAAAAATTTTTTAGGTGTTTTTGTGTTCTATTCATATATTATATTAGGTTTTTTGTTTTTTTGGGGGTCCTGGGTGGGTTTTGACACTCCCCACACTGTGTGTAGCATTGTTTGGGATAGTATGGCATAAGCTCTCGGAAGGTTTTTGATTTTCTAGAGTAAAACTCGAAAAAACAACTTTATTTTTCTCAAAAAGGGCCGAATTTTCAGACCCAAGTGAATCACATTCTGACGAAATGTTTTCTCTCAATTATTTGATTCTATTTCGTTACATCACATGTCCTACTCCTCACAATGCTTTAAAATTATTTTTTATCAAGAGAATTTTCAAAATGTTCTGTTTGAGAAGTTAATTTTTTAAATTTTTGTCGATTATCAAACCTTACACGGAACGAAAAACACAAAATTCAAATGTCTGTATGTATGTATGTATGTATGTTTGTATGTATATGTATATACGTATATATTGTATATATGTACGTACGTATGTACGTATGTATGAACAAGCCCTGAGTCGCCGAATTGTAGCACTTCGGCTTGTGCCAGTCCTGGATTTTTGATGGGTACTTCAATAATTAAATGTAATATGCACATTATCTACATTAAAAAAATAGGGAAAATGGTATTAATCATTTTCTTTTCATATGAAACGAATAATTAACACTATTATAGTAAAAATTTGTTGAAAAACCAAAACAACTTGGTAATTTGGGTGTTATCCATCATAAAATATTGTTTTTTTTTTTCATATTTCTTATTTTTAATGTTCGATTAAAATTTTACTTCAATTATTTTCTGTATTTTAAGGTTTGTTATACATCAAGCAACTCAACTGCCACCAATTGTTTTCTTTACATTTCATAAATTTCTTTTCAGAAGTTCAGAATAGATGAAATCCGATGTTGGTTATTAATGATTATCCCGTAATGGTCTATTCTAGAGCTTCTGGTGTAAGCCGAAATACCCAATAGCTTCGCTTGGCGCCGTTTCGGCGCTCAGACAATCAATGATAAAAGTATTGCCTATATTGATTTCAATGAAAAATGTTTTGTGTTCCGTGTGTCGATTGGGCATCAAGGTAGCTTTTAGATTTGGCCCTGATTCCAGAATGAATTCATATTTAAATTTTAAGCTAAACTAATTTTAATAAATTTTTATCCAGGAGTAAGGGATAGTGGAAAACTAATTTCAAGATGAAATATTAATTTGGTTCGTCAAGAAAATCATTTTGAAACGGTAATTATTACAAAAATCTTAATTTCTTTAAAAATAATGAAGTAAAATAAAATAAAATAAAACAATGAAGAGGTTCACTAGCTTAAATAAGCTTAGGTTCTAGGTTAAAAAAGAGTTTCTAAGAGATGAGCTTTTATTTTTTTGGGGGGTTTAACTTCATGAAAAATAAACATTATTTGGTGCGGGAGGTTGGCTGCAGTATTGATATAATTGTAAAATTGCAGTAGTGAATAGAATAAAAGCTTACAATAAAATGTACTTTAAGTTTGGAATTTAATTTTTTGGACGGCAAAAACAATCAAAAACTCATTCAAAAAACTTTCAAAAATTCTGAAAAAAATTGAATTTTTATTTCAACATTTTTGATAATGAATGGGCTAATACAGATGTGGGGACAATACTCTATGAGGTAACAGGGGCTCGCACCCCTTGACGACAGTCGCCGCCCAAAGGCTGGCAATAATCGTCTTTATGACGTTAAACGAAATTACACTGGTGCGTTTGTATGTTCGTACCTGTACGTACGTACAGGTAAGATACATTATACAGGCCGAGATCAATTACCTGATAACGATCTCGGTAATGTCACGGCCCGGTACCAAACGCGCTGCATTGTTTCTTATCACCTCGACAGAGGCAAGAAACGACGTAACGCATGACATAATTACGTACATGTACGTATGCATGTGTGTCTGTGTGCGTGTACCAAATCCTGTATATAAACTCTCAGAACTGGCTCAAAAATCGCCAGTGTTCGCCGAGGATTTGGCTCTCCCACACTTAACCATATGAAGTGGCAGAACACGCAAATACTGTTGAAGACCTTCTAGTGTGAATATCTCTCACAACAAGGTATTCCACAGTGGTGACCTCGACGTGATTTTTTGGCTACGTCGTGGGTGTCTAGGTGCGTTGCACTAATTCTAAAACTAGGCGCGGTGCACTGGCGTGTTACTTGCTTGTGATACAAATATTTTTCACAGACCTAGACACCTTTGGCTGTCGAAGCAGAGGTCTAACTTTGAAAGTGGGAAATTAAACCCCCCCTTCCAAATATATTTGCCAGAAGGGAACCAAGAGAAGTAGACCTGGAGGAACAAAGTTGCCCTCATCCGCCAACTCCTCCAGCTTCGACCAGAGACTCTGAAGTCTTTGAGACTCCGGAGAAACAAAAACAAATCCGGAGGCCAGAAGCCTTGCGTTTGGGAGCTGTAGTCAACCCAAATGAGACAACAGCTCGCACCCTCAGAAGTGGTCGTCTTTTGAGCCAAGACTCCAACCCTTTGACCCCAGACCGACAACCGACGGAGTCTGGTGGAACCTTTGCCAAACATAAAACAAAAGAAGTACAGCAGATAACAATGCCTAATGGAAATGGAAATACGACGAACCCATCATCAAACCAGCCAGGAACAGGTGGAAGTGGTCAGCCACAGCTGACCCCGAAGTGCTTGCACAGCTACTACAGCTGTTGCAGATGCAGACTCTGCAGAACCCTGCGATCCAAAGGCGGAGGATTGAGATTCCGGAATTTTTACCAAATGAGGTGGAACTCTGGTTGACTCTCCTCGAAGGTTGTTTCAAGACAGAAAACTTACAGAATGACCAGAAGTACTCTCACATTTGCAGCGGCATGCCCGCAGAAATAATACGCCGCATTCCGGATATCATGGAATGCCCTCCGGCGGAAGCAGACAAGTACAGTTGGTTCTGGAAGAAAATTCAAAATGTGTTTGGTAAGACCCAAAACCAAATAATAAATGATGTTATGGGTGGAATGAAGATTGGAGACGATAAACCCTCCACCTTCATGGCCAAATTACAACAGAAGGACGGCAATATCGTATCACCGTCAGTCATTGAGAACCAGTTCTGCAAACAACTGCCCCAACATGTTGTGCAGTGTCTGGCAGCTATAGGTACCACGGTAATCAATAACTCCAAGGACCTAGACTTTTTGGCAAAGAGTGCCGATAGCGCACTAGAACATTCGAGATCAACATCCTTGATTAGTGCAGTATCGACAGAGACAGGAGAACTAGCTCAGCTTAGAGCCCAGATAGCTCAGCTGACTAGTGAAGTAAAAAAGAAAAGTAACAACAATAATTCAAGAAATGGTAGAAGTAACAACCGCTCGAAAAGCAGGAGCAATAACAGAAATAATGATAGAAAATCTAGGTTAAGAGATCGAAAGAGCAATTCTACCAGGGGTCAGAGTCCAACTCCCCCTACAAGAACATCGTCCCCCAAACCCCGGTCTCAAAACTGGGACGATAAATCCTGTTTTTTCCATAATAGATTTGGCGCAGAAGCCACCAAGTGCAACAACAGATGCCAATGGTGGGAAAAAACATATAGTGAGTCGTCAAACTAGAAAGAGGGGTTGTCTATGCGGCTGAAGATCCCTCAAAAAAGTATTCACGCTGCCTGTTCATCAAGGACAGGACAAACAGGAGACGTTAACTAATAGACTCAGGTGCTGGACACCAACATATCCAGCTGCACTAAAGTCGACGAACAATTCCTACGGATTCTGTCAGACTATCCTGGAGTCACTCAACCATCGATTCGCAGGCATCCGACCTATAAGCATGACACCGTTCATTATATAGAAACTAAAGGACCGCCTTGCCATGCTAGAGCCCGCAGGCTACTGCCTGATAAACTCAAAGCAGCACGGGAATACTATGACCGCATAATAGGGGAAGGCATATGCCGCCCCTCAAAAAGCTCATGGAGTTCCCCAATCCACATAACCAAAAAAGCCAGTGGAGAGTGGCGAATCGTTGGAGACTACAGGGCCTTAAATGCCAAAACAGTTCCTGATCACTACCCAGTCCCCAATATAATGGACTTCAACGTGAATATGAAGGGTAAAACGATGTTCACGAAAATCGACATCAACTGGGCATTCCACCAAATTCCAATGGCTGAACAGGACATCCCAAAGACAGCGGTCATAACCCCCTTTGGTTTATTCGAATACCTTCGAATGCCATTTGGACTCCGCAATTCTGCACAAACTTTCCAGAGATTTATCAATGGATTGTTTATGGATTTGCCATTTGCTTATGCATATTTGGATGACATATGCATTTGCTCAGAAGGCGGTGAGCAACAGCACGAGAAGAATGTAAGAACCATCGTACAACGTATACACGCTGCTGGACTTACCATCAATGTTGGAAAAAGTTTATACAAACAGACCAAGATTGACTTTCTCAGCTATCAAGTCTTGACTGAAGGCATTTCCCCTTTGAAGTCCAAAGTAGAGCCCATATTGAAATTCCCAAAACCCTCAAACGTTGCAGAACTCAGACGCTTCTTGGGGATGGTGAATTTCTACAGACGTTGCATAAAAAATGCTGCAGCCGAACAAAGTAAGCTGTTTGCATTGATCAAAACAAATAAAAAGAAAGATAAGACTCCACTCGATTTTACAGAAGAAGCTGAAAAAGCCTTTGAAAATATAAAAGAAACACTGGCAAATGCAACTCTACTAGCTCACCCAGACGAAAATCTGCCGTTATGTGTCGCAACTGATGCATCCGACTTTGCTATTGGTGCAACACTGTACCAAAAGGACAATGACAAGAAGTTACCTCTCGCTTTCTTCTCCAGAAAGCTATCAAAAACCGAGAAGAACTACAGCACATACAACAGGGAGTTACTGGGAATATTTGCTGCGTTGAAGCATTTCAGGCACCAATTAGAGGGTAGATGTTTTACTGTGTATACAGATCATAAACCCCTAACACATGCCTTCACGCAAAAGACAGAACCAGCTTCCCCGAGAAGAGCTCGACAATTGGACTACATAGGACAATTGACTACGGACATCCAGTATATAAGTTGAGAACTCAACACTCCAGCTGATGCTCTTAGTAGGATCGAAGCCATCTTGGCACCGTCTCAATTACCTTACGCTGAAATACTAAAGAACAGTTAAGGGATGCAGAATTGCAAGAACTGTTGTCGAACGATGACACAGCTCTCAAATTGAGATAAAGGAAAATCCCTGGTACTAATGTCTTACTAACATGCGACATTAGTACAGGCAAGAATAGGCCATTCCTGCTGACAAAGTATCGCAAATTGGCTTTCAGTAGTGTGCACAATCTATGGCACCCTGGACCAAAATGCACTGCTGGACTAGTAGCATCAAGATTTGTTTGGCCTCGGATGAAGTCCAACTGCAACAAATGGGCTCGCAGTTGCCTGAATTGCCAAGAGTCCAAAGTAGGAAGACACACTCGTTCGCCTCTCAAATCTTTCAAACAAACGGAGCGGTTTAAAACGATACACATAGACTTGGTGGGTCCATTACCCCCATCCCAAGGATACAGATACCTGTTAACGATGATTGATAGAGCAACCCGATGGCCAGAGGCAGTTCCTCTCTATGAGATGACAGCTCCCACGGTAGCTGCCAGGTTATACGACACCTGGATTGCCCGCTATGGCGTACCTGAAGTCATCATCACGGACCAGGGTTGTCAATTCGAAAGCTCGCTCTTCCAAGAGCTGTCTAAGAAGCTTGGTGCACAATACAATCACACCACAGCTTACCATCCTCAAGCAAACAGTAAAGTAGAGTGATGGCACAGAGCTTTGAAAGCCTCCATCATGGCTTGCAACACCAAGAGATGGGTTGACATACTACCAACCATCCTCTTGGGCCTTTGATCTGCTCTTCAAACGGACACGGGTCACTCTGCGGTGCAATTAGCGCTTGGCGAAGAGTTACGCCTACCAGGGGACTTTTTCACCCACTTGAAAGAAATTAGCCCCGAAACGCTCGTCCAAAACATACGGACTGATGCTAATAGTTTTTTGAAACAGGCAGCTCGTCATGGCCAACCAAAGATTTATGTCTCCAAACACTTGGCCACAACATCTCACGTGTTTGTAAGAGACGAGAAAATAAGATCTTCGTTGGAGAAACCATACGCCGGTCCTTATAAGGTTGTATCACGGGATGACAAGAATTTCGTGATATTAATCGCAGGTGAAGAAAAAATGATTTCAATTGACAGATTGAAACCTGCGTACCTTATAAATGACGACAGAAAAATGCTCCAAAGAGCAGTAAGGAAGATAACAGATACGAAGATAGAAGAAGAAAAGCAGACTGCACAGTCCGATAACACACAACCACAAAAAGTTGAGGACAAACCAGTCGAAAAAGGTGATAAATCACAAAAATCACCAGAAGAAAAAATAAAAATAAAGAAAACGGAGAAGTTTAGTGACGAGATCGTTAAAATACATTACGATCCATCGGCCCCCTTATGTCCACGAAAACGAGGCAGGCCCCTAGGTAGCAGAAAGCGAAAAAACCAGATTCCAAATCGAAAATCCGAGAGATTAGCAAGGAGAAACTAAAAATATTCACGAAAGTTAATATCCGCAGCGGAAAATACAAACCCGCATAAAAATACGTACGAGAATCTGGGAATATTTGTAACAAAAGAAATTCCTCAGATAAGCAGAGAAAAAGTGCGTACAAATAAAACACAACACGAAGAAACAAATCCACGTGCGATACGGAAGAAAACATCGCAACGTGTTTCTATTGACAAACATACAGATAACAAAATAGTCAACAGATCGTGACGTCACAAATGAAGAGTGCATTCCTTTGTGAAATACAAAATTCAAAGTACGAAAATTCAAACATGCTTAACTCTGCTTGTACTTAACAGATTAGGACCGGAAAACTTTTCAGCTATAGAATATTTAATGCACTATCCCCTCCGAACATGTCTGAAATGAGATAACGACTTGGAATAAAACTGCGATCAAAAATATTCTCGCAAAGTTTTTCACTTGCCTTTCTGCTGTTGACAAATTAACATGCTGAAATTTTCTACCAATTTTTTCTTCCTTTTTCCAAAATCTTCTTTCTGTGTTCCTTACAATGTCGTCCCCAACTAATACCCCGTTTTCGAATCAAGAATTCCAATTTGTAGTTCCACCTGTGCCTCAGCCTGTGAAGACTAAGGCACAGATAGAACACGAAAAGGAGATCGAAAGAATCGAAAACAAGTTGCTGATGGACACGACATCGGCTGCGGACATTGTCAAGATGATGTCCACACCCCTTGCTGCCCTGATCTCACCCCCAAAATTGCCGGAGAAAACACCAGGAGTGGAGTGCCCACCCCTGGAGTCTTCAGCCCTGGCGAAATTGGAGGTGAGGAGGCAACATCCAGCGGAAGAGGCGCAAAAACCATGCCCTCCCCCCGCCCTAAGTCTAACCTATAAGCCATCGGGGAATTTGAACTCCCCAATGTACAAAAGTCCAAGACTCCTAACCCCCTCTGATCCTCGCCTCTCCTACCATTCACACCCATACACTCGTCCGGCACAAAATAGACCACCCAGACATAGGGGACAACAGAGCCAGGAGACCTATCAAGCCCTTTTCCACGCTCGTAAGCAGTCTTACGAGTGTGTAGGTGCTGCAGTAGGGTCGGCTCTGGCAAAATGGGAGAAGGACCAGAGACAGCAGTAGACTCGATAAGTCCCCTCAGGCACGCGACTTATCATTTTTGCGGCGCAAAAACTGGGGGGAGTAGCTGTGGGGACAATACTTGTACGAGGTAACAGGGGCTCGCACCCCTTGATGATAGTCGCCGCCCAAAGGCTGGCAATAATCGTCTTTATATGTCACAGCCCGGTACCAAATGCGCTGCGTCGTTTCTTATCACCTCGACAGAGGCAAGAAACGACGTAACGCATGACATAATTACGTACATGTACGTATGCATGTGTGTCTGTGTGCGTGTACCAAATCCTGTATATAAACTCTCAGAACCGGCTCAAAAATCGCCAGTGTTCGCTGAGGATTTGGCTCTCCCATACTTAGCCGTATGAAGTGGCAGAACACGCAAATACTGTTGAAGACCTTCTAGTGTGAATATCTCTCATGACAAGGTATTCCACAACAGATTTGCTCAGTAGATATTTTTGGGAAAATCATGATGTTAAGTGTCAAAACATTTTGAGTAAAAGTAAAAACAATGATGTCCTAGCATAGCAAAAATAGTAATAGAAACTTGGAAAGTACAAGGTAATGTTTATGTCACAATTCTAATCAGTAATCTCAGAGTGGCTAAATATTCATGAAGAGCATAGAAACGTAGAAATTTTTGATCATAATTGTTTTAAAACAAGAGATAACTACTTGTTTGACATAAATGAAATTATAGAGAAAGCTTTAATAAATAAAATAAGCCAAAGAATGAGAAATTGGAGTCCTTAGAAACAGAGAAAATTATTTAATTTGAAGTTATTAGTGTATTTAACCCTGCAGAAAACTAATAATACCGTTCAAAAATACTAATTTCTGGTACAATTTCACGTTCTTTATTGATTTTCTCTCGGCTTCTAAGGGCTCAAATTTCTTGACATTTGATTCATTTTATTTGTTGAAGCCAAAATTTCATTTACGTTAAATAAGGAGATATTACTCGTTTTAAGATAATTATGAATAAAAATTCGAATATTTACTGTTTTTCATGTGTTTTAGCCAACCCGTGAGATAAAACTTTCATGTTGTGATATCACACAACATTAATTTTTTTTCATTCCGTTAAATTTTTCACAAGCTTGGTTAACTTACTGAATATACTAAGTGAGTCAGATTTTCAACTATAACTTGAAAACCAACAGAAGGATTCGAACCAAATTTCATCCAAATTATCCCTAAATATTGTACAACAACATACTATAATTTCATCGTTGGGTATTCTTTTGTTGCCAAGAAAATTCATTTGGATCAAGTTGCATTTGAACAAATTCCCAAATTCCTTTATTTAATTTCAGATTTTTAACTATAATTCATAAATCAATGAATGGATTTGAACAAAATTTCACCCAAATCATCCTTAAACATTGAAAAACAACCCACTAGAATTTAACTGTTAACCATAGGTCATTGGTCAGTTATGGAGATAATTCGTTTGAAACACAGCGACAGTAATTAAAATCAAACTGTCCCAAACTAAAAAAAATAAAAAACACTGTAAAGTAAGTATAATAAAATGATAAGAATTGGATGCTAGTTGCTAGCATCATGTAGATGAATTTTTTTTCATAAAAACTACTAGCAGATTGCATCATTAAACTAGCGCAACTAGCCTCATTTTTCTACGTGTGTCGGAAACTAACTTGTTCAAATGCTATTTTTGGGCTAGTGCTAAAGATTGATAGCTACGTACAAGAAAACTAATCTCGTGGAGAGAGCCCTATTAACATGCACCATAGAGGAAATATATTTGGTGCGTATTAAACTGACTCATCCAGTATATGGTCATTCCATGAAAATGACAAAAATTGACCATTTTTAATTCTGAAATTTCAATAATTGTGTTTCAACAATTTTTTGGGGAATTGTTTATAGTCATTATACAAAATTCAAATAAAATATTAGGTGCGCATCAAATCCCCTGGGAAGGGAGTAAAAATTAAATTTATTTCAAATTGCATGAGTAATAACTGTAATTGGTTGTGCAGTAATGAAATTATTGTAATGTAAATTCAGTGTTGTCAATATTGACCTCTCTTAAACGTAATAAATCACATTCTCCAAAACCTTACATTCTTTATTTATATACAAGTCCTTTCATCATGTCTCGAAAAATTACCTTTGACATGACTATAGAAAAAATAAAAAGTGCACGATGAAGGAAAAATTCACATAAAATTGACCCGGCAACCAATAAACTGGCATTGAACCGAAACTCAGAGTGACAATGTCAATAGCAGTACTTACTAGTACATATTACAGTGTCCTTGAAATTTTAAAAGTAGAAAACATTATTTTTCATGGAATTAGTTCAAAATGCAGGAAATGATTTGAAAAAGACATTTTTCAGACTGGATGGTGTTGATTGTCGTGGCTCCGCCCACGGGTCTCCCACGCACAGGCGATGCACCAGAGTACTCCCTCTAGGAAGAGGAGACATTGGTGTTGAGGCAACGTCAGTTGTGAGTTACAAGGCTGTGAGAGCAGGCGTGTGACTCCAACTAACTTTATATGGTCCCTTGGACCTTAAACCACACTAATTATAAGCTTCTACCCACTACATGGTAGCAGGAGCAATTAGGTATGTGGTCAAAAGGAATGAATAATTCTTTGTGGATTGAATAAATTCGTCTATAAAAATCGCTTCCACAAAGCATAACTCTCAACTAAAAAATACTTGTATTTTTTCCGGAATAATTTCCTATTATTCTCAACTATAACTGAATAAGTTAGACTATTTACTGACTGTAAATACATCGTATTTTATTTCTGCTAAACACAGAAAAAATATTTATTCGAAAAATAAATGACATATCGCAATACATGGTATTTCCAATACTATAAAAAATTATGCGGCGAACATATTTTTCGCCGCCCCCAGTAAAAAACATAACTAAACATTCTCTTTTACAAATTTTTTCGTCTTACACACGAAAATATAGGCGAAAAAATTATTAAATTAATTTTTCCGCTGACCATATTACGTATATTCTCACGCATTCGGATATCGGAATAAAGTCCTTAAAAAAATATCTGCGTATTAATTAATTCTCTGTCAATAATTAACATCGAAAAATGTTAAGACAAAAATTAATTTTTTAGGTCTCAACCACCTATAAATATTTTAATCGTCTTTTCTCACGAAAAATGCTGCGCCTATGAGAATTTATATCGCAAAATATAATTAACTCTTTCTCTCTCGCACTCGCACGATTAAAAAATACGACTTAAGAAATTCAGAAATTTGTCCAAAAATAGACAAAATATAGAGTCAATGCATCACATCGACGTATTCAAGGATGAAAACAGCAAACATTGTCGTAACCTGCAAATGATACATCACACTCACACATTTACAACTTACATGTATCCCTACAATTACGTACATGCGTTGCACATTGTAGGCATCAACCAATTCTCATCGTCGTATGCTCAAGCATGCGCAGAATGCAAATTCTGAACACGTCCACCTTGCCGCCTATTCCAATTTACCGATTATCGATGCTGCAAGGACGTGACCGCTCATCCCTTAATGAGTTTTAACTGTTTTCACATAATAATTAATGTGTTTTTTAATTAATTTTTGCGTAAAATTGTGCGTATTCGTACGTTTTTTCATAATTCGCGAGAATTATTACTTAATTTTTTCAATTTTACGTCTTTTGCGTAAATTTTGTGCGTTCCCACCCCGCGATCTATTACGTATTCAATACTCCATATTGAAAAAACCTTTTTCTTCTCGAAATCTTTTTTCGAAAATTAATTTTGTGCGTTTCTCCGTAATTAACATTATGTCGATCTTTCATCTTTTTGCCAAAAAGATTCATCTCGCGATTAATTGCGTATCTTCTCCGTATCCTCAAAATACGACAGGTGTAGTGGCCAGAATCAATAATCCACACGCCAATCAATCCATTATCAACAAAAATTGGTAAGTCCTAATGGATTATAATATTTCAGTATTATATTGAATGTGCTTTTATTTACTTTCCATGTAATTAGCGTATATTTTCCCGTAAAATTATTACGCGAAACGTAATCTCACAATTATGAAAAAATTCAAAATTAGGTCTTATGGATTTGAAAAATCCTTTATTTATTGAATGAGAAATCATTTATTTGCATTTAATTTAATTATTTACGTGTTCATTTTACCAATGATTATTATGGGGTTGCTCTCATATATTTCGTAAATTTTATTTAAATTAATTTTGCATTTTCAAGTGTCGCGATTAAAAAACCTTTTATCGCCGTAGGGTCACGCCCGATTTTTTTTTTGGGTCCCTAACACTTTGAATATTTTTTTTGAATTGATCATTCATGTATAAAAAATCGGAATTATGTCCCAGGGTCTTGCTCAATTTTTTTCGATTTGAAAAAACTTTGAAAAATTTTATGAATTGACTATTCATATATAAAAAATCATAATTTTGTCGTAAAGTCACGCCCGATTTTTTATCTATCGTAAACACTTAGAAATATTTTCAAAAATATTTATATCCTCACAGATATAACCCTACAATACATGGTAGATTACGCAATTTTATATTCCGTATATAGGTATGAAAAATATTTTTCTGCCTATATCAACAGGGTATGCAATCGCGTATTTTCATACATACATTTTATGTTCGTACTTCCCTAGTGTGTTGAAGTTCGTGTCATTGACACGTATTTGTAATTAGGTCATTATGTTAACGCATATTATTTCCTAATACACATATTCTTTTGCGTTTTCCAAACGTAATTTTGTATTTCTATACAAAATTTTTTTTGTATGTCTGTCTGTCAACAGAAGCGAAATGGCTGACAAAAATCAGCAACAACAACAATCACCAGCTGACGCTCGTGAAGAGGATTCCCTCCTCGATCCCAATAATGTCCCATGGCATGAGGAAGTGGATCGTGAGATCCAACAACAACAGCAATAAGCTGCAAGATTAGCTGAACAAGCTAAAGAAAAGGCAGCTGATGACGAACAGTTGCGCATGTTCAAAGAACATGAAGAAAAAATTCGTAAGAATATGGCCAAGAAAAAAGAGGCTGAAAAAGCCAAAGAGGCCAAAAAAGCAGCTGATGCTGAAAAAGCAAATAAGGCTGTAGACTCGGATAAAGTCCGAAAGGCCGAAAGGTCATAGATCTCGACAAAGCCCAAAAGGCTGAAGAAGTTGAGAAACTCCGCAAAGCTCTAGCTAAAGATAAAATTTGACTAGAGAAGGATGCCAAAAAGCTTCGATTGGCTAATGAAGCCAAAAAGAAAAAAGCTGCTGAAGAAGAGCAGCGCAAGAGAGCCGATGCCATCGTCGATAAACCAGCTCCTCGTAAGACGATATCATTTATGTCAACATCTTCGGATTCAGACATATCTGATGACGCCTACGAGTTTATGGCGATTGTAGACAACTGCCAGTCGTACGCGCAACAACTAGAACAGTTGTTGGACACACCTTATGTTCAAGGTGAGAATTACGACAAAATTTTGTCGGAAATCGAAGCCATCGATTCTTGTCTCCAAGACTTGGAGGTTCCGCCGAAAGGCCTGGATAGAAAAATCCTGGTTGCTTCCCACAACTGCAAGAGAGATCTCTTGGTAAAAAGGGCCAGAATACTAAAAAAGTATGCGCCTGGTGCTTTGGAACCTACACCGACACCACCCCCTTCGACTTCGTTTCAACAGGAATTTGAAAATATGAGGAAGAAGGAGGCCAAAGAGAAACTTCGACGTGAAACTCGGGCAAAGGAATTGGCTAAATCCCTTGTACAAAATCGTGAGGAATTGTACAAATCTCTCAACTTGTATCGGCACTGGGAGAAATCCCTGAAGGATGTGGAAACATCGATCAACGACAAGTTTCAGATGAACATTTTACAATTTGAAAGATTGTATCTGAAGGAAACTTCAGAAGCTTCAGGTAATCACTCAAGCCATCTGAAAGATGACAACTACGTGGAGCAGGAAGGTGCGGATCAGCCTGCCAAGCTGAAATAACCGCAAATCGAAAGAAGTAATTCTAAAAAACGTACTTTCAAACAGATGTTGAACGGACATTCTGAGGAACTTGAGGCCCCAACCCCTTCTAAAACACTCAGAGGTGAGTTACCTCTTAATTCCTCAGAACATTTGTTCACACCTGTGCCTATTATTGATAATAATACGCAATCCAATCTACTATTGGGACTATCTGAACCAATTCTTCCTTCCACAGAAATTAACATTTCTGATTATCAAAAACAATCTTTTGGCTATATTCCAAAATGTTGGGAATCTCAAACGGAAAATCCGTTAGAGAAAGGTTTCACCAACCTTAAGCCCCCTAAATTCTATCTGGAAAGATGGAACGGAGAAATTTTGGGATATCCTGGATTTATTAATGGCTTTAATAATTATGTAAATAAACGCAACGACATTGCGATACCTCAAAAAATAAATTTACTCCAGGGTGCACTACCAAAATTTCTCTCTGAAAAAATTAATCATTTTTCTCCCGATGACGTTGGTTACGTTCAACGTTTGAAATTTCTCCATATTAGATATGGTGACGAATCTAAAATTCGTGCTGCATTGTGGGAACAACTTACAGCTTTTTCTACAACAACCAATGAATTCACATCTATTTTAGATGGACTAGATTCAGTGTCTGTTATGATAGATCGCTATCGTATGGTCTGCAAAACTGTAGACGAGGAACAACTTTTTAATATAATAGTTAAAAAATTTCCTCCCAGATCTACCAAAATAATATTAGATCAGGCGAAAGGCATGTCAAACATTTGTTTGAGGCAATTCGTGAATTTATTAAAATTCGAGAACTTACTAATGACCTTAGTACATCCGTGCCTAAAAAAGTAGACTCAACATCTAATTCTAACAAGCCTAATATTGATAGAAATACCAATACATCTAATAGAAATAGGAATAATCAGCCTAAAGGCAGACGTAATTTTGCCATTACAAATACTGGCAAAAGGAGAGGAAAAGATAAATCTAATCCTCCTAATTCAAACTCGTCTAATAAACGTTTTAAATCTTCAGATGCTAACACATCGTCTTCAAAAACCTCAACAACAAATTCTTCCATTGTTACAGGTGCTGATGGCTCAGTTTACCTGAGATTACCGAAAGGTAAATTAATCCCCATCAGCGTGCTGAAGGTTACCGCGAAAGGTAACTGTATCTTCTGTGATCGCCAGCACCACAGTTTCCTGTGCTGTTCTGTCAATACGTTGGACAAACGTAAACAGTTCTACCAACACAGAAATCTCTGCGTTCGATGCTCTAACAAGCATAATGAGAATGAAGACGTCTGCAGAGTGCTGCCATCACAACACTGCAGATGGTTCGAGTGCTTGAGACAAAGACATCATCCCAACCTGTGCCCTAATGCACCGTACCCGATCACTCGGGGTAAATGCGACGCATGGCAGGAAGTTCTGGAAGAGTACAAGGTGTACTTGCCAGAAAAAAGTATGTTTCAGCAACATACATCTTTTATAGAAAATGATAATTCTATAAATAATGATCTTTCTTTATTTCCACAGCTGGAAATTGGATCTAACAATCCATTGCTGGTACCGAAAGTATCAGGAGTAGAAGAAGAAGAGGCCAAACAGCAGTACTCATTGCCTATAATTAGTGAGTCTTTTTCATTTTTTAACAATAATGATACTTCTGCTCATTTTCTTACGTTTCAATCGTATGTTCACGTATCCGAATTTTCCGATTCTATTAAAATTAATGGATTTTTTGATTCTGGTAGCAAGGAAACTTACATATACCAGGAGTACGCAAATACTTATCTTAAGGAAAATATGTCTGATGAGTATCAGACTTTGCATTTTAAAGGTGCTGCAAACTCAACATCGAATACCTTTCGATCGTTTAAAGTCCAATTTCAGATCCAAAAACCTGATGGAACAAAAGTTCTTATTTTGGCAAATACCGTGCCCTACATAGCACGAAATTTATCTCAACCAGATTTTAAGGAATTCAAAATTCTTTTTCCTCAATATTCACATATTGAATTCTCCGTTATCGACTGTGAACACTCGATACATTTGCTTATCGGTAATGATTTTATGTGGTCCTTCATGAGAAACATCAGACAACTCTCCCCTACTCTAACATTAATCAGTACTGATTTTGGACATACGTTAGGAGGCTCTATCGACCCTCTGGTGGAAAGTGACGCTTTTACTTCTATCTTTTTTACCACTCCACAAAGTGTAGAAAATTTTTGGAAGTTAGATACCCTAGGTATTGAAACAACTAATCTAGTTGAAGAGGAAGCGGAAGCTGAAGCGCTTCGACTGTTTTACAAGGATATTACTCTTGTAAATAATCGTTATCAAATACGATGGCTAGGTTCAATCCTCCGCCACTTTTAGACAATTATCGTCTAGCATATCACCGCCTAGCACAGCAACTACCAAAAATGATACAGAATCTCCAATTCTTTCATTTATACGACCAGTATTTTCACTCTTTGGTAGACTTGGAAATGATCGAACCTATAGATCATGATACTCCAGCTGAGCTAGTGCACTACTTACCCCATAAAGGTATATACGATCCTACAAAAAGTACTCCACTTTGCGTAGTTTTCGATGGTTCCGCAAAAACCAAGAAGTCTAATCATTCTCTCAATGATTGTATGTTCAAAGGGAAAATAATCTTAGCAGATTTAATATCGATTTTACTAGGCTTTTGTAAAGACCCTTACGGAATAGTAGCAGATATTAAAAAAGCCTTTCACCAGATAGGCCTACATCCAGCTGACAGAGATGTCACTTGTTTTTTCTGGATAAAAGACCCTGCTAAACCTATGGATTTGACCAATCTATTAGTATTTCGGTTTTTTCGTGTTCCGTTTGGAATAATTACGGCACCATTTCTTTTAGCAGAGATTTTGCTAAATCATTTCCAACTCGTTGATAAAAAATTCCATGATAAATTCTTGCAACAGTTCTATGTTGACAATCTGGCAACATCTTTACCTACTTTCTAAGCGGTAAAGGATCTATATTATAGATCGAACAAACTGTTCAACGACATTTCAATGCAACTTGCACTATGGGGAACAAACTGTATACCTATGCGAAAAGAATTTGATCCTAAATTTGCATTGGATAAGCCTCTTGTAAAGGTTTTAGGACTCGTTTGGGATATGGATAATGATGTTATGTATATTCCAACACCTCAAGCTATAACTGCCTGTTGGACAAAATGATCTTTCTTGAAGGTCATGTCTTCATTTTATGATCCTCTCGGTTGGTTCACGCCAGCTTTCATACCCTCCAGATCATTTATTAAAATACTTTGGTCTGAAGAATTGAAATGGGATCAGCCAATCCCAGAGAAATTACAGCCTGTAGCCACTAATATCCTTAATGACCTTATGGATTCTACTAGGTATTGTCTTCCCAGACAACTGTATATTGGGACTTATAATCCTGATGCATGCCAACTACATGCGTTTACCGATGCATCTAACGTTGCATTTTCAATGGTAATTTACGTATGTTTTTACAATAAGGACTCAAATTCTTATTCTGTACATTTCCGTATGGGTAAATCTCGTGTCACTCCCATGAGACCCATAACTATTCCAAAACTGGAACTTATAGCCGCCTTAATTGGTGCTAGAGGTCTATGTGCAACACGTAAACCGATGAATCTACAAAATTCATATACCTTCCTATGGTCTGACAGAAAATGTGTCTTGACATGGTTGCTTGAGCGTAAAATTTTACCTCAATTCGTAGCAAACAGAGTTAATGAAATAAAATCCATTCCATCTGTTGACTATCGCTACGTACCATCCATAGAAAATCCTGCAGATATTGGATCCAGAGGATCTACTGTAGACAATCTCATGCAGTCACTTTGGTGGACTGGTCCATCTTGGCTCCACCAAGATTCATCCTTCTGGCCAGAAACTGACTTACACATCATAGAGTCTCTGCCAGAACATACTGAGGAAGAAATTTCTAAACCAGTATTTTGTACCTTAAGGCAATCCTTGAGTATTTCACCAAAATTATCATCCTCAATATCTGTGGAAGCAGATGATACCTTTGATAATTATCGTCCAGCCAGACGAAGAAGGATTGAAAAATCTCGAAAGAGACTTATCCCTCAATTCTTCCTTAATTCAGATAACTCTGAATGTGAAGTTCAATTGCATAACTCTCAACCCGATCCTGTACAGGAAGAGGAAACAGAGATAGTCCAATCTTCACAACCCATTGACTTGTCAAAAAGCAATCAGGATCCCGATAAATATCGTAATTCCTTTACGAGCTTTATTCATCCTCCTTCAAATACACCATTTGAAATTAACATCGAAAGATTCAATTCTTTGAAAAAACTTGTTAGGACATTTTACCAATGTCTGAAAGCAGTTCGTCGATTTAACAATCGAAGGATCAGACGGAAACGTTAGTTAAGTCCATATGCAATAATGAAATTTAACTTTCATTTTGTAATGCTTTGCTTCATATATGCCGACCAAAAGAAATATTTCCCCAAAATATTTGACATTCTTTTGAGGCAAAATCCTCCAAAATATGTTTCCTATGGAAAATTTCATATTTGTATGGATCCCTCTGGAATTTTGCGTACTAGAAATTACCTTCCAGAAATACCTTATGCAAAAGATATGCTTTTGCCCATATTATTGCATCCTAAGTCTTACCTGACTGAACTCATTCTAATGCATACACATCTTACCAATGTGCACACGGGTAGCAAGTTCACACTTGCGGATTTCCGTCGGCATTATTTTGTACCAAAGGCCTTAAAAGTCCTTCCACAAATTCTTAAAAAGTCTTGCATTTTATGCAAAAAATCTGAAAATAAACCTTTTAAGCAACCGACTCACTCGTCCTTGCCAGATTTTAGACTTATTCCATATACCCACCCCTTTTCTTATACGGGTGTAGATATTTTTGGTCCTTTTCCTGTATTCGACAAATACTTACCAAAAAGGAAAAATCAGTTGGCGACACCAACGTCTACCATTTATAAAAAATGGGTTCTTATTTTCACTTGTCTATCAACAAGGGCTGTTTATCTAATTTTGATTTTGTCTTTAACGACGACAGAAATTTGGACAGCATTTCTGACATTTTTTGCTGATAAAGGAACTCCCAAAGCAATTCTGTCAGACAATGCGGCACAATTTCAGCTGCTTTCGGTATACCTACCGAATTACTGGACAACTTTTTCTGAAACCTCAGAAATAAAGGACAGTCTCGATACGAAAGGTATCGAATGGCATTTCATCCCGGCAAAAGCCCCCTAGTATGGTGGAGTTTATGAACGTATCATCGGAATTATAAAACAAGTGTTTTACCAAGTTCATGGACACAACTCCACATACATCCATACTTTTCAGGCTAGTTTGAAGGACATTCAAACTATAGTTAATTCCAGACCTCTTTGCCCATCTTCCGATGATAATGGTCAACATACGTTGACACCCGCGCATTTTTAACATGCGAACTTAGGAACACTAAGTTTACTTGATGATCTGACTTTGCTGGAATCAACTCCTACGACTAAACAGATCTTAGAAAAGGGGAAATTGGATCAAGATTACCTTACTAAACTTTGGCTATCTTGGAAGAGAGAGTATTTACTTTATCTTTGAGACAGACCCCCATCTGCCTTACCCAATGCATATCGTTTGGTTTCATACCAACCACAGGTCAATGACATAGTTCATGTTTTAGATTACACATCTAAACCTGGCATATACAAACTTGCTAGAATCACTGGTCTCAAGAAATCGCATGATGGAAACATCAGACATGCAAAAATTGAATTCTCTAGTAAAAAAGAATCCTCTCGACCACTGAAATTTTTGGCTTCGCTAGAGCTGAAATTGAAGGTTACTCAAAATTAGAAATAATTTTCCTTCTCCTTTCTAAGATATACCTGGACATGACATATGTAGGAAAGGTTCAAAAAACCTTATTTTTACTGTCTTTAGGGGGCGCCATAATTGAATACTATGCTCCTAAAAACGGCATACTTTTGATTTTTTGGCACCCACTCTTGTTGTCAAGTACCTCATGAAGGATCACGGGCAATTGGTGACAGTGCATGCACTCTTTTTAAGACATTGACAATGTTTTGCAACTCGCTAACTTCCCACTCTTCCTTACAGAATCCGTTATCTATGGCCAATTATAACATGTGTCTTCCTCTTCTACTACATCCGGCAGTTGCTCAGAAGACTAATGGATTCTGTTAAATATTTTTGTTCCTACAGTTTGTACTTTTTTATTTTTATATTAAATAAAAAACTTTGTTTGTACTTGTCATGTCAAATCTTTCTTAGATTTCAGGTTGATCTTCAGAAGGTAGTCTCCGAAGACTACCCTCGCACACTGCCCCCAGTGTTGTGGCTCCGCCCATGGGTCTCCCGCGCACAGGCAATGCGCCGGAGTACTCCCTCTAGGAAGAGGAGACATTGGTGTTGAGGCAACATCAGTTGTGAGTTACGAGGCTGTGAGAGCAGGCGTGTGACTCCAACCAACTTTATATGGTCCCTTGGACCTTAAACCACACTAATTATAAGCTTCTACCCACTACATTGATAGCATAAAAAGAAATCAGTCTGACTATCTGCCTCATTATGGAAATTAGAACTTTTTTCATTGATTGAAAAATGATAATCTTTAAGGGATAAGAACTGGTGTCGCAACTTATGAGAAGTCTACAATCTGTTATTAGTGATTTAAAATTTTTTTATTGTTACAAACTTATCTTTCCATCTATCCATTTTACATTTTCTATGAAAGATGTTATTCAGCACAGAAAAAGTATTTATGAGATCAAAAATAACATGAAAAACACAAGTGGTTACATTCACAACGATGAAATATTTCATATAATTTAGCAACATATTAAATTTAGAGGCATTTGTTGAAAATAGCTTCTTACTGGCTATGATAGGGGAGATTATTATCTATCAAATAAAACAAAAGTTAGGTTCACAGCATTCTTAGTTATGAAGATGCTGGTTTTGTAATTTTTGTCATTTTCATAGAATGAACCATACATAAATATATATACACATCTATTACTATAATAAACATACAATACACAAAATATTCATTCAAAAGTATTTAATGAAATTCATATTTTTGTTAGTGTGCATGTGTGTGTGTGTATATGTGCGTGCATGCGTGCACATTTGATATGGAAACTAACAAAAATGTTTTGTTGTTTCCTCCATGAGTGCATTCAGAATGAACAACCAAAACAACTATTTTGTTAGGAAGAAGTTGAAATATTACCCGAAGTTTACCCTGTTCAAACCAAATGATATCTCCTAATATCAGGGTAAATAATTGAAACACAAGAGATTGTTATCAAATATTTTACATTGTTATCAAAATAATACTACCTTAACCAATCAATCTGGGACAAAATTTATCGCACCCTTGTAAAACAACCAATTCATTCTGAACAACTTGGGAGATTACTCGGGAAAAATAACCAGTACATTCTGAATGGTTGAAGTCTTTTGGTGGTTACTTGGGCATTCATTCTGAATGTACCTCATATAATGAATTTAACAATTACCATATTTAAGTTGGCAAAAGTTCTGGGCAGCTAAAGCAGATAAAGCAGTGCTCAGGGCTTGTATTAATGCATAAAGAGGAAAAGTTAGACTAGTGTTTGTCAGAATTAATCTAAAAATTGCATTGAATGATTTTAATGAAGTTTTGCCCACAAATTAGATATTTGGTGTGAAAAGTAGAGCAACAACAGTTGTCATAAGTTGTTATTGTTACTTCACATTTCATAACTGTTGTCAAACAATAAACAAATTCAATAACTTCAAAACTTCCTTACACCACCTTTCAAGTAGGTGTGAAAAACTGTGACAATAAACAATAACTTTCTCACAAGTGCAAAAAGAACAGCTTCTTTGATATTATCCAGTTCTGTCAAATTTTTATAACAAATATGACTAATTGGTTGATTGTTTTTTCAATTTGGTTTCCATTTCAGAATTTTGATATTTCCCTTCATTTTGGTTTCTAGGACAAAAAAATATGGTTTCTATTACTAAAAAATTTGGTTTTTATTTCCATTTCTCAATTCCTGAAAATTTTAAATACAGGAAAAATTTTTTTAAATGGAGACTAAAATGGAACTCAAAATGTAAACTGAATGAAAATTGAAAATGTTTGGTAAAACCACAAAATGTAATGGAAACCAAAATTATGGAAATGGAAACAGAAAATGATGAACATTATAGTAAATTTAAAAAACTCTAATGGAAACAAAATGAAAAAAGTTTAGACTGGTTCACAATTAACAGAAATATGAATGAGAACATGAATGATAACAGGAATGGGAATGCATGGGAATGAGTTATGTTCACAATACAACATTGACAGGAACAAGAAGGGTACTGATGTGAATCAAAGCTTATAGGAAAGTTAACTGCTCATGTGTAGTACAAAAAATCCAAGACCAAGAACAGAAAAGATGAACTTGAACCATGTTTCCCATTCTCATTCTTAGGTAGTTCTCATTCTTGACTTGATATGAACACCTTCATTCAAATAAGTTACTTTTAACTTTTAAATTCCCATTTTTATTACCATTCTTGTTAATTGTGAACGAGCCTTTAGTGTTTTTCACACCTGTATTTCAAGAATAATATGCAAGTACAGATTCCTTGCTTAAGTAATATTTATCTGTAACTCACATGTATAAGTACAGAATAAACCTAGATACTTAGCCACCTCATCTCGTCAATATTAATGAAACAAGTCATCATTCTAGGCAAAACAATGAACATTGGTGCAGAAGGTCTTTTTTCAGTCTCATTGTCCTGTGAATTTAAAGCTATATAAATATGTTGCTGTGAATCTAGTGAAATAGAGTGAAACTGATCAATTTTATGGCTTAAGGTGAATATTGTTGGCACAGATTTGTGAGTTCACCTGGATATCCATTACCAAATGATTGAAGGATAAACCTGGTCAAATGAGTACTTAAGTCAAACTTAACATCAGGGACTGAGAAATGCTAACTTTTTCATTTTGTTTCCGTTAGTTGAGTTTCTGAAATTTACCATAACTTTAGTTATTTTTTGTTTTCATTTCGATAATTTTGGTTTTCATTTCTGTTACATTTTCTGGTTTTATCAAAATGTTTTATTCAGTTCCATTTCCATTAAAAAAAATATTGTTCATGTATCGTAATTTTCCAAATCCTGTTCAAATATAGATATTTGTTTGATATTTGTCCAAAAATATCGATATTTTATTGATATTTCCTAAACAATATCTATATTTTTTCAAATATTTCTCAGATCATAATTTAATTAAGTGAGAAATGGAAAAGATTCATCATTTAGTTTCTATTATATTCCCAAAGTTGGTCTTGAAACAAATTGGTTAATTGTTTCCTACTTGGTTTTAAACTCTGAATTTTAGTGTTTCCATTCATTTTAGTTTTTAGAGCAAAAAAAAGCCCGAGTTTGGCCAGGATACTCATGAAGGATTGATATGTAAACATAAAAATATGCAAATGTAATTCTCATTGTGCAGGTGTGTGGTTGTGTAATGCTGTAGGTATGTGGTTGTGTGAGGGTGCATTACACAACCACACACCTACTCACCATATAACACACACAAATGAGAGTTACAATTGTAAGACCACTGTGAGACTTATGAATTATGTTTTTAATTCTCATTTAGTTCCTATCATAAAGGCGTAGACTAAGCGCTAAGATGTTTACACAACAGAAACATGGTTTGTTTCCAAAAAATTAGGTTTTTGTTTCCATTTTTCAATCCCTACCTAATGTTAAGAAACATTCTAAAATAAGGATATCAATCCCTTAAAATTTTCTAAATCCTATTCATACATTGATATTTTTAAATATTCCCCCTAGAATATTGATATTTAATTTTAAATTGTTTCTCTCAGATCAAAAATTATTTAAATGAGAAATGGAAATGATTCATCATTGGTTTAAATTACATTTCTGTTAATGGTCTTGAAATTCATTGGTTAATTGTTTCAGATTCAGTTTCTATTGTATATAAGCTGTGTTCCACATTGAAAAAAGTTCAATAAATGTTGAGGTAAAATTCCTCTGTCCTTGCTCCCTCTGTTGTCCCACTGACATGTATCTTATAAATGCTTTTCCATTTCATCCGTATACACATTACACCTACATGCTTATGTAATGGGTTACACTGAACTTGTTTTACTTTGATCTATACTCCTCACCACAATAAGAGTAGACCTAAAGACTTATAGGGTATTATTCCACTAATGTTTGACTACATGAGCCTTTGACTATATAGTAATGGACCAGTAAAGCTCCATAAGACCAATTTACTTTTTAATGCCAAGAGAAGCCAGTGAAAAACTAGGAAACTCTAGTATAACTTCTGCGTATGTTTGACATTTTGCTTGAGTTTTCCAACTTAGAATACATTTGATAAAAATATTCCCCACATTCACAAGGATAGTGTAAATAGACACAAAGCAAAATATGTTAAATGGTTTGCTTTAGTTGCCTATTTAATACTGGCATGTTTACATGTCTAACCAGAAATCATATTTTTTTACTGGTCCAGTACTACATTGGGATGTCCAGTGGTGGAGGAATGCTAGTGCTTATCAAGTGCAATCATTTTTGAAAGGGTGTTCATGGACATTATTTACATATTTGTGAGATTTTTGAAGGCTTGATGATGAACAGCTTGCAGCAAACCAACAAAACTACAAAATCACTGTTAACTTGAAGAAATATATCATGGCTGAAAGAGTTTAACTTGAAGTAAATAATATCGAAAGAATTCTAGAGTGAAATGAATTTATTACACACATAACAGCACAACAGTGGAAGAACAAATGATGATAGCACATAATCAGATGGTCACAGAATTAAGTTACAGAAATATCACAGATTGTATGAAATCATAGTCAAAATGTAGAGATTTAATTTGCGAGAGGAGAATATTCTCACAATATTTTTACATGCCATTTCCTATAAGGAAAAAAGCACATGTTTCTTCCTTCTGGAGTTATTCTTTAAATAACTGTCAATTTCCTAATATACTAATAACAATAATGAAACAAAATCATGTTTTAATTATCAAAAATTTCACTTATCACATTAAATATTTCCTTTCAAAAATACCTATTTTTCACTTAAAAAACAGTTAACAAGAATACAATGATCAGCCTTTCAATACTTTTAATTTCTCCAACTAGAACAAGACTCTTTTGTTCTGGACTTCTCAATAGTCAAAGACATTTGCCAATGAAAACCATGGGGTGTTCCCTTGATTTTTATTTTTAGTTGTAAGGCTGCATGCATAGATGAATCACAGATAAATAAATATACTTGGCTCCATGTCTTCACAAAAATATAAACAACATACATATTGGTATCAAAACAACATACATATTGGTATCAAAACAACATACCTATTTGTATTACTTTCTTCCTTTTTATCAATTTTAGTGGCCTAGTGGTTAACTAGTGAATAAGTAATTGGGAGATGCGGATTCAAATCCTAATAAGTCTGAAAATTTAAAAAAAAAAATGAAGATGACACTAAAGCTATAATCCTTATTGTGATGGTGCTTGTCCCTATCTCCTGATAAAATGGGCAATGGTAAAAAGGTACAAGTTTCCTATCTATATACAAAGTATATATACTTATTTATAGACATATATACAACTAAAGAGATGTCCAATGCTTCATATGCGCTATGGTTTAAAAATATGTGAAAGATAAAAAAGAAGCAACTCAAATTGTACATTTTGTGCATCTCAAGTTGCGCATATTTTTTTGTGAAAACAGATATCTTCATGCCAATACACACACACTATCAAGCTACGACACATGCACATCAACAAATATTGGACTTGGAAATGTTTTGTAGCATTCTATCTTTGATGTGACATCTCATTAGCTGTATGTCTCAACTTATTTATCTATGATGAAAACCAAATGACTCTGACTTGAACCTTAGAGGAATAGAACCCCAAAAAATCTTCAGGTCAGCCCTTTCTTGAACTTTCTGCAATGTCAAATACAGCTATTA
Organism: Ericerus pela; assembly: GCA_011428145.1. Taxonomy (NCBI): domain Eukaryota; kingdom Metazoa; phylum Arthropoda; class Insecta; order Hemiptera; family Coccidae; genus Ericerus; species Ericerus pela. Next base: position 69,388 of record WOFM01002044.1, read on the forward strand.
TTCACTTGAACCATTACACCAAAAACACTGTTCTCATCAGTTGGTCAGAGACTTATAGGACTATTATTAAAACTTAGCATTTTCATAGTTCTCATTTATGCTGCAAAACAACAGCTATCAGTTGGTTAATATCCTTGCCATGTATCAACAGCAGCAAGTGTGTAATGTCCAAAAGTGTCTAATTTTGTAATGACTGCCATTTGAAAACTAGTTGATCAATTTTGCTCAAACTCAATACTAAATCAGTCCCTAATAGTCTAAATATCTTTTAATTTAAGGGAGTTATTGTGAAGACAACATGGTGGGTTTGCAACACTTTGAGAACCCTTTCTTCTGAAACTAGCGGATGAATTTCAAAAATTTTAACACTAATGTGTAGTCCATGAAAGCTTCTAACACCCATATTCTCAAACGTTTCTTAATGTTAAGTAAGACTTAAGTACTCGTTTTACCAGGTTTATCCATAAAATATAACTTAAGTAGTAAATCCGTACTTAAGTATCGTTCTAGAATACGTGTGTAACACTACCCCAAGTTTCATTGCCATAGGTAAAATAGCGGAGGCTCCACAGACTCCTAAAAAGTGCCAAAATCAGCAAAATGATCAAAGAGAGGAAATATATATATGTATATAATTTACAGAACAATTTAAGTGACCTATATATTCGTGATCTACGATTCCCGATCGGCGCTTTTCTACAGGTCCTTCCATAGGATTGAGTGTGCAATAGATGTAATAGCAAAATTTTTTCGGTCCTTCGTTGAAATATAATACTTTTTTTTCTGCGAAGATAATTTACGAAATAAATAAATGATTTGCAGAAGCGGAGCAAAGGTTATTTGTTAAAAGTCAGTTTAAGCATGAAATTGAGGAGCTAAATGTCATACGAGCGCCAATACCGACTGCCAATTTAAAATGCTACAATTTGCTTTTTATTTATTCAAATCAAACTATTTGGATGTTAGTATGCTCAATAAAGACTTGAAATTTTGACATTATTTCATAGGTACCAATTGTTTTTTTTTAATAAAAAACAAAACTACGGCTTTCCGCGAGACTGTTCTCATCATATAGTATGCGTGTCTGTATTTCAAATCGTTAAATAAGCTGAAAAATGCATAATTTTGACAAACTCCAACGTCAGAGAAAAACGCTGCAATTTGATTGTAACAGCGTTTTTAAAGTACGGAGCCGTGTTGTAGTTTAGCAATTAGTTATTATCATTTATAGTTTCACGGGTTAGTAAATTAAATTGAATTCTGATGTCCATTAGGACACGCTTGTGTATAACTGTAACATTAGCCTAAAAAGTTAATTGTATCGGTTAGTTAGCTGAAAAAGTTAAGCAAGAAAATCGACATAAAATTATCAAGATCAAGAGACACAAGCGAATTCTCTTTTATTGGAATTTTGGAAATTTGTTAAAGGTACCACGTGACTACGTTTATGTAGCCGATGTAGGTAACCCGGAAGATGGAAAGTAGTTTAATGGGAAACGATGTTACCAATCTGTCCATAAAATCAAATCGAATACATTTTCTGACAAAATTTTTTTGTTTCATCTTTCGAATTTTCAGGTTTCTAATTACCGTAATACAATCATTATTTATGTATAAATGCTGTCCATTCACTAACCTGGAGTCGGCATGGTGATTTGATTACAGTATTTCCAAATTTCTCGAAGTAAGGTAAAAATCTGATGAAAATTAAAATGTAAAACAAAAAAGAATTTAAGTTCAAAATGAAATGATGATTAGATTAAGTTGGGTAGACAAAAATCTGCACAGAATGCGTTCAATATTCGAATTTAACGAGAAGAAATTCGGTGAAATTTAATTTTATCGAGTTGATCTGATAACGTGTGTTATGAGGCAAATAATATGAACAAAATAAGACGTATTTTAAATGATACACGAGTACACCCAATACAAAACACATGCCTTTGATTTGTGCAATGAGATTCAAGAGGTGGGGGAAACTGCGACGATCGCGTGAATCGTAGCACTAAAGAAAACTGGTTCCTTTTCAAGTTTCGAAATTAATGTGTGAATTATTTTCGAGAACGGGTGCGATTTACTGAGAGCATTTTTTTCACGTGAAAGCGCTCGTTCGTAAAGGCTTGTAGGATAAAACAGAAAATTTACTTTTTGAAGAACTTACAGGAAAAAAATGGAAGCGAGCCCTAGTACCAGCATAGCTTTTTCGGAGAAGAAGGATACTGAAACAACAGGATTAACGCACGAATGTGGAATATTTGGTTGTATTGGAACTGGAACTTGGCCAACGAAAGTGGATATTGCTCAAACAGTTTGTCTTGGTTTGGTGGCCTTGCAACATCGGTAAAAATACATAAAATTCATTAATACTAAACTGGACACCTACTTATCATATAATGAAGAAAAATAATAAAGTATTTTATGTTTTTTTTTTCTCTCAAAATTACAGAGGTCAAGAAAGTGCTGGCATTGTCACTAGTGTTGGAAATGATTCGAAACATTTTAACGTTAAAAAAGGAATGGGGTTAGTAAGCGCAATTTTTAACGATGACACGATGAAGCAACTGAAAGGTAAGACAAACATTACCAAATGTAATAATTGGGTTAGTTTGAGAAGAAAACTTTGCAAGTCATTAAAGTTAATTTGTAGGAATTTGATGTACGTATAATGTTCGTTGTTTTTCCGGAATTTTATGTCTGGATACTAGTATGGGCGGAGGGGCGATGCTTCTTCGCCACCCGCTCCAATTACAAATCCTAGATGACCAAAATTATATACCTACTTATGTGAGTTACCTTCAGTGTCCGATGGTGACGAAATATTATGCAGAAAGCATTTTGTATATATGTACATATATACATACTTATAATATTAGCAATACGCAGAGCTCCCAGATTTGTTCTTGTATATTCTCTCGCCGTTATCTTGTGATTAATTCGTTTTAGGTGAAATCTGATGATAGAAATGAATTTGTTGTTAAAAAATAGGGAGGATTATTTCTGAAAATTTTTTTGTCATTAGTTTTTGAAATAAACAAAAAATTAAAAAAACGGCAAATTTCTTATAATTTGCAGTTTCTTATGGCCGATTTCTGAAAAACTAATGGCGATAAAAAAATTAATTTTAGGAGAGAACTGAAGAAAATTTTCTCCTCTTTTCAGTTGTACAAACTCCAACTTTGTAGCTTAAATAGAACCTGAGAAATCGCGAAATGAGAGAAGAGCAATTCTTTTCAACATTAAAATGTGAATGTTGCCAAAAACGCGGATAAATATACAAAAAGTGGGATTGAATTTTATAACATAGATTATGTAAAGATAAGATTAAATTTAACAAACTTTCCTTAACCACATTGTATAATCGTCAAATATTTATGGTAATAAAAGTAAATTAAGTGAATTTAATATTATTTAAACTCAAATTAACAGTCGCATGTGTTGATAAAAATCTCCAGCAGTGTAAATTATTTTTGCGAAGTGACCCAACATTTTTTCTACAATGATTTTAAATATTGAAAATAATCTGATTTGAAGAAAAAAAAGAAAAAAAAAGTTGATTACTTTTAATATTCTAAAATATTTAATAATTAACGAAAAATGTGTACAAATTTGAACAATTTTTCAGTTTCTTTTATTTTTAATGTCTATACTAAACCAGTCTTACTACATTTCAGTGTTTGAGATTAACTTTTGTAAGTATTAATTTTGAAAGAATACTTCATTGATGAATTTTAATTTCGAAAATTCGAACTGTATTAATCTCAAACGTATCATGCTTCGTATTAAATCAGCAAACTCGCACGTTCCCATTTAAGTAAAAATTACGGTTAGTACAGTGTAAAATCCAGTCTTTCTTTTTTTTCTGATGAAAATTTGATTTAAGCATTCACGATTGACGATGAAATTAAAATTTCGAGACAACCACAGTTTTATACGGGTATACTCCAAATCACGTTTTCTACAATATTCTGTTCTCTTACATTTAACATGGCATCAGAACCAGCTTTTTAATTGAATTATTTATTTAAAATTCAAGTAACTTAATCTTATTTTAGCCTCGGTGCAGAAACACACTCCATTAATATCTCCAATATTTTGATTTGTGAATATGGAGGTAAAGTTTATATATTTACCTAGGTAATTTGGGAATTGGGCATACACGTTATTCTACAACTGCGGGTTCCTCAGAGGTGAATTGCCAACCATTCGTCGTTCACACTTACCACGGAGCTCTGGCCATTGCACATAACGGGGAAATTACGAATGCTCTAGAGCTTCGAAAAAAAGTAATTATATCTTCATTAGCGTAGAAATGCTACGAGATAGGTATCTACTTTTGTAATAAGTTGTTTTCTTTGATGAAAAAATAATTGAAAATTATAAATGTAGGTCTTGTCGAGAGGAGTTGGGCTCTCTACTCATTCAGACAGCGAATTAATTACGCAAGCTCTTTGTCTCAATCCGACGGATGACGATGAGAATTTCCCTGAAGGACCAAATTGGCCAGCTCGAATTAAGCACTTGATGAGACTATCGCCGCTCTCTTATTCACTGTTGATGATGGAAAAAGATCGTATATATGGTGTTCGAGATCCATTCGGCAATCGACCCCTATGTATTGGAAAAATAATGCCCCTTGATAACCAAGGTACATGAAATTGAGCGCCGTCCGTTTGCTACAAATATTTTTTGAAAATTTTCCCATGATTGTGAATGATTTTTATAGACAACAATGAACCGGAAGCATGGGTTGTTTCATCTGAATCGTGTTCTTTCTTATCTGTTGGTGCCAAATTCGAACGTGAAGTTCTCCCCGGAGAAATTATTGAAATTACGCGTCGAGGAGTACAAACTGTATCCATCGTTGAAAGACCAAGTAATAGCCCAGCCGCCTTCTGCATTTTTGAATACGTATATTTTGCTCGAGCAGACTCCATGTTCGAAGGTAAATTTCGTATATACTAAACATTTTCCGAAATAAATTTGATTTAATCCTCAAAATAAAATTTCACTTTTATGCTTCGAGCTGTGCTGCAGTACATGCCACGTGAAACTTAAAAATAAATTCTTACAGGACAAATGGTGTACTCAGTTCGACAACAGTGCGGTAAAGAATTGGCCCGTGAATCTGCTGTTACAGCCGACATTGTTAGCTCGGTACCAGAATCTGGTACAGCAGCAGCTCTAGGTTTCTCAAAAGAGGTTTATACTTATGTCACTAAAAATATTTTTAAAAGAATAAGAAAAAAAAAATAATTTGAGAATTTTTTTCTTTTTTTGATCTATCACAGTCAGGAATTCCGTTCGTCGAAGTACTGTGTAAAAATAGATATGTTGGTCGTACTTTTATTCAACCTAGTACTCGATTACGTCGGATAGGAGTTGGAAAAAAATTTGGTATTCTTTCTGAAAATGTAGTTGGCAAGTCAATAATATTAATTGATGATTCGATTGTCAGAGGGAATACGATAGGTCAAATAGTGAAATTATTAAGAGAAGCAGGAGCGAAAAAAGTACGAAAACATCTATTGGTCAAACTTATAACAAATTTATAATTTTATAATGTTTAATTGAGATTATTATTGTTTGCTCATCAGGTACATGTGAGAATTGCATCACCGCCTGTGCTGTACCCATGTTACATGGGAATAAATATTCCCACAAGAGAAGAACTTATTGCGAATCAATTAGATAATGTTAAATTAGCAAATTATACCGGTAAGGATCTTTCAGGTCTTCAATTTTGAATAATTATATAGAGCATTGACACAGATGAGTGTGATTGACCAACATAATCGATGAAAGTGAGACACAGATCAGTTAACTTTTGTCGAATAAAATAGTAGTTATTTTTGTTTCGATTTTTAAGTTCGTTTTTACGATTTTTATTAAAATAACCCAATTTATTTTAGGAGCGGACTCTCTGGCGTATTTATCAGTAAATGGACTATTGCAAGCAGTTAATCATGGAATAAAGAATAAAGATCAAAAAACAAAAGGGCATTGTATGGCTTGCCTTACTGGAAATTATCCAGCGGCATTAGAGTGGTAAAGTTATGAGTGATTCTAAATTGTCGTACAATAAATATTTATGTGTGTTTTTGGAATCAAAAAGGCCAGAGGAACAAGTAGAGAAATACTATAGCTGGCCTGGTTGGTGAATGTAATTCCTCGGAATAGATAAGAAAGATGATACTAAAACACTTCTCTTATACGAAAAGAAAAAATAAAGATAGATCTGGCGTTCAAAGTAAAAATATCAAAGAACTCATCTTTTAGGTAGATTTCGTAGAATCCACCTATTATATTTGGACTGCATAAATATTAAGATTAATTTGTAATTGAAGTATTATTGTACTTATATGATAGATCAAGTTTATTTGTAAGGGGTTTACTCAATCATCCTGTTGGTATTCTCACTGTCCAATTAGTTTCTTCGAGTAAATATTTCTCCAGAATCATTTTTGTTTTTAATGAGACGTTATTCTTTACATCGCGAACGAAAATTCGTTTTTTGAATACAAAATGAAAAATGCGGAATGAAAAGCATCTGGCCTTTTCTCACAAAGAAAAAGATGGAATTTTCTGAAAATCAACTTTAATATTTCAATCAAATTTAGCATCTGCGAATTGTTAGGATATTCTCTACAGCTTCCTAATTTCATAACACTAATTTTAATATTATATGTGGACTCGTGTTGTATTACTTGTATCAGTTATTAATGCGAATTTTTATTTTAACCGGATATTTGATAGAATAGGAGAAAATGAGTAAATATTCATTTTATTTGATTTAAAACTATTAGTTGAAGTCAAGGTATATAATATACTACTTCGTATACTAGGTACGCTAGATTATTTACATTCGTTGAAATTACAATCACAAATTCGTCAGAAGAATAAAGACAAATTGTTCAAATTTAAAAAATAAGAATTGTAGATGATAAGATAAACGTGAGTAAGGTGAATACATGTTGTTCGTACCCATTTTTAACTTCAATAATCTTAGAAACAATTGATAAAATTGAAGTTTTAGATCGAAATGAAATGAAAACATAAGTTTCAAATGATATGATCTTTATACTGCTATTTCAGGGGTGCGTTCAGAAACTCTGACCTACTAAGTAGTTAGCAACGGTTAGACAAAAAATCCAAAATAGGCCGTTCAGTAATTATCGGTTAGATTTTTTGAAAAAGTGGTTTTAATTTCTGAATGGCCAAAAAAATTGACTGGTTAATGTCAAGCGGAAGGAAGTTTTTCAAGCAGGTCTACAGTTTATGACATCATAAATGTTCTATATATATTTTTTTTTGTTGCATGTTTGAAGCGGCGTTGTGTTAACTCTGTCACTCAATATGCGATGTTTTCACTTTGTTGAATCCTCTGTTTCATTACAACACTTACAACATTTAACTTTAATTTCTGAATTTATTATTTTATTTTATTTTTTTGTGAGATGTATATGTCTTAATAGCAATTGGTAAGATTATGAAACGAGGCAATTGTGAGAGCACTTTTCCGAAGGTTTTGTGACATCAGAGAGTGGTTGTTTCTAGCCTGTTATAGGTGTGTCCTGAGTGTGAAATGTGAATCCTTCCCAGGCACAGCTAGTATTCTATAATTCAAACTGAATTACTCTATCCTTCTGGCAAGATCAAAATTGAAAATTCAGTTGAAATTGGGTTTAAGCAGTGTGAGTCTACAGATCAATTAAGGAGATCTAGATTGCGATCTTCAGATCTTATAGCAGTGTTGCTATCTAGATAGTGATCTGTAGATCTATCTAACTAGGCCATCTAGATCGCGATCTTTTTATTTGGATAGTTTCCTGATTTTTAAGATCATTTCCCAATTTCCTCTCCATCACCTCTTTCCATAATGTAATAATTGAAAAAAAAAAAAGAAAAACAGAAAATTAGAAATACCTAGAACAATAAGTTTGAATCATTTGGGATGTAAAGCCTCTGCTAAACTGCGCCCACATCCCTGTTTATTTCAGAATAATGAGCAGTTTTTCATCACTGAAATCATACAAAATCAATGTTATTGAAAGCAATTACATAAAAACTGTAAGTGGTACAAGGCTGAAATTTTCAGGAGACATGAAAATGAGTTATCTGAAGATATCCTGAAATTTTGGCTCACATCGTACGTTTATTTCTCGAGATATCGCTGATATTCTGTTCATATTCCCAAAGTTGATTAAATTCTTATTAAAAATCATGGGATTTTAACAGAATTTCAGCGATATCTCAAAAAATAAACGTACGATTTCAGCCAAACTTTCTGAAAATCTTCAGTTAACCAATGTAAATGTCTTCTGAAAATTTCAGTTTTCTACCACTTACGGTTTTCCTGGAATTGCGTTCGAAAGCATAGATTGTGTATGTTCTCAATGCTGAAAAACAGTACATAATCCCAAAATTGAAATGTTTGCCAAATGGGCTTCTAGAATGGAGCTACTTTGACTTCAGATCCCATTATTAACTCATTTTCAATAATATACTATTTAATTATCTACTTTGTGTAAGTACTATCGTGGGTGGGAACATCCACGATCTCCTGCGCGCCTGGTGGGTGTAAAGGGAACTCGCCTACTGAAGAAATGTAGGTAGGTAAGTGACTGGGCTGAGGAGGTTGCCGTAGTCGTTACAGATCTAGTGAGCGAGATAGGTGTGTGACGACGTATATTTTGTAGTCCTATGGACGTTAAACACACATTAATTATAAGTGCCTACAACTGTAGTGTCTCTGCCACTACATGGTAGCGAGAGCATCAGGGTTTTCTCAGGGAAACAGATACTTTTTGAAGTGAGGTTGAAATCCAAGGAAAGGAACAAGTTAGTTAGAGATACTTTAATGCAATGATCGAAGATACAAACTACAAGTTTGTGGAAGATGAACGATCTCCCTCCATTACGAGACTACAGTTTGAAGTGAGGTTGAAATCCAAAGAAAGGAATAAGTTAGTTAGAGATACTTTAATGCAATGATCGGAAGTACAAGTTATAAGTTTGAGGAATATGAACGATCTCCCTCCATTATGAGATTACAGTTTGAGTGGGAAACGAGTTTCAGCGTTCTCGGGTGAACGGACGAAAAAAGTCGTGTTTGTTCACACAACCTGAAAGTGTTAGTTTATGTTATCGAAAGTAGTAGCGTTAACGGTTAGTGAGCGAGTGTAGGTGGAGTGTAGAACAACACCCCCCACAGTCCAACGAAACGAGCGAACATAATTTAGCGCGAGTACAAAAATTTTGAATTACAATATTATTACACTTTTACTTTCATTTCCCAAACAACAAAAATTAAATAAAATAAATTACATAAAATAAATTAATAATAAATAATGACTAGATTACAATATGTATTTCGATGTATGTTCGAAAGGAAAAAGAATTTTATCGACATATATTATATTAACGGATTTCGATTCGTATATTTTTCGATCTTTCAAGTTGTTCGAGAAAAATTTTGTTCAATTTTGTTCAGTACTTGTTGAATGAGTGTGTTCCGAAATGTGATAAACTAATATCAACTCAACGTGTGAAATCATGTTTATGATTTGTATTCAGATCTCTGTTTATTCAAAACCTGAATTTGCAGAGATGACAATGAATACCTACACGAAAATAAATTTTGTTTCAACAAGTATTATTTGGCCTAAAAGTATATTATATTATTAATTTTGTTTGAACATGTGATTTTTTCTTTTTCTCGAACATTATATTTTTCATGTACTATATTACAAAAAGCGGGATTATTGTATTCAGTGATTCCTGATTTTAGTTTCTATATTTCTTCCCTTAAAAATAAACGATTTTCCATATGATTATTGTGAATTTGATGAATTTTTATTGTGAGAGGTTTGATGTCGTTAAGATTTTATCGACTAGGTTTAAATTCTATTTCTTGGTCTTCTACCGATTGTGTAATGGCATAACATTTTATCATTAAGGCCCTTGCTCGTTTTTGAGCTCCTCCCGACATTATTCTGAGAGCTGAAATGTTATCTTCGAAAATTCTTACTGGGTCATTTTCTTTAAATATTTCTTTTTGTAGAAGGAATGTGACCTGTATATTGTCTAAGGCATCAAATACTGCAATAATTTCAGCAGCAGTTGAGCTTGTAGCTACGATTGTTTGTCTTCTCACGTTCCAATTAATTAAATCCCCATTTAAATATATCAAAAATCCTGATATTGATTTTCCCAGATTTAGATTTGATATTTTTATTTCATGATCTTTAACATCTGGGGCATAAGATGCATCAACGAATGAATGTATGCCTTTACTATCTGATGTGAATTTAATTGAGAAATCTTTTGTGGTATTTACATATTTAAATATTCTTCTTACATGATTTTTTTATTTAGAATTTGATTTCGTTTGGAACCTCGAGAAAAAATTCACAGCAAATGAAATATCTGGTCTTGTTATTCTAGCTAGATATAACAAGGCTCCAATCATTGAACGATATTCTGTATCGTCTGTACAATTTTCATCTTCTTCAATTTTTAATAATGTTTTTTGTATGGGGGTATTTATAAAATTTGATTAATTTTGATTATATTATTTTAGAATTTTTTCTATGTATCGTGACTGTATTAAAGTTATTGTATTTTCTCTTCTATCTCTAATAATTTCAAATCCTAAATAAAACCTCGGGTTATCAAAAATTTTCATGGTAAATCTTTTGTTAAAGGAATCATTTACGTTTTTAATCCATTCGGGGGTATTTGAGGCTATTAGTATATCGTCGACATATGTGATCATTAAAATTATTTTTTCATTTGATTTTTTGAAATATAGATATTTGTCCGTTTTTGATTTTTCAAAGTTCATTTTTAAAATATATTCGTTTATCAAATTATACCACGATTTAGATGATGTCTTTAGGCCATAAATAGATTTTCTGAGTTTTAATAATTTATTACTCTCCATTAGTAAACCTTCTGGGGGTTTTAAATATATTGGAACTATAGCAGGAGAATTTAAATAAGCCGTTTTTATGTCGTATTGAACCATTTCCAAATCATATTTATTAACGATTGATAGGAACCATCTTACTACCCAAATCGGAACGACTGGGGCAAATACTTGTCCCAATTCGTATTCGGTTCTGTCCTTAAAACCCCTCGCAACTAATCTTGCCTTCGGTTGATGATATCCTTCATCATTTGGTTTGGTTACAAAAACCCATCTTGTATCAATTGTTTTTAAAGATTTATCATAGTCCACATATTCCCACACATCCATTTCCTCTAATGAAATAAATTCATCTTCAATAGCTTTCATCCATTCTTTCCTAAAAGGATTATTTTTAATATCTTTATAGCATGTTGGTATACAGTCTTCGATCCACCTATTGTCTATAGTTTTTGTAATGTTAAAAGTATTTATATTAACTATATTTTTTACAAAGTTTGCTGGTTTAAGTACCAGTTCTTGTTCACAATTTTTAAGGTTTGATATATTTTTATTTTCATCAAATTTGGCATCGCAAGATATATTAAATTTATTTGAGAAAGGGTCTCTTATGCAATATCCGGTAGTGGTATATCCCATGAGTATACCTTTCTCTCCCCTTGGTGCAAATTTTGGATCTATTTTTTGTTCATTTGTATTTTTTGACTTAGTTGCATTTTGCTGTCAAACTTCTAACGGAATATGTCTATAAACTAATGATCCAAAAATTTTCAAATTGTCTAAGTTTGGTTTTTTACCAAAAATAATTTTGTATGGAGTTTTGTACTCTAAGTTTACTCTTGTCGGTGATCTGTTTATTAAATATGCGGCTGTAGCTATTGCATGTATCCAATATTTGATATCCAGATAACCATCAATTAGTAGACTTCTTACTCTTTTCATTAAGGTTTGGTTCTGTCGTTCAGCAACCCCATTCAATTCTGGCGAGTAAGGAACCACATTTTCAATTTGAACTCCATTTTCTTCACAAAATTTTACTAATTTTTGATCCATATATTCCTTTGCATTGTCACATATTATTTGGCTTATTGGTGTTTCGGGGAATTTATTTTTCATTGAAAGAAAAATATTTTTAAATTCAGTATATACCTGACTTTTATTAGATATAGGTATCACGAAGGTGTATTTGCTATAATTATCAATAAATGTTTGTATATATTTTTGATTAGCTATTGTAGGTGTGAATGGTCCCATGATGTCAGATGATACAATTTCTAATCTTCTTTGGGGTTTATTTCTAACATTATTATGTCCTAGACGTTGGCTATTAGCTATTTTGCAAATTTCACAATTTATAAAATCATCATCCTTGAAAATAATTGTTTTTGGAATTCCTACTGTGACTTTATGTAGGTATCTCATGTATTTTCCATTTAAGTGACCCAAACGTCTATGCCAAATCATTTTTTTATGGTTGTTTGTATTATTTTGGATTATTTCTAATGAATTGTCTGAAATATTATTATCATTATTTTTTTTTTTTATCATTATTATTATCCTCATTATTATTATTTTCAGTGGTAATATTGTTATTTTCATTAATTTCTTCTAAATTATTATTATTTGGTTCTTCTTCCTCTTCTTCTATTTCTAGTTCGACAGAGAAAGAGTCCCATTCATCGTCATCTTGGTTTTGGATGACGGGCATACATTTTTTTGGTATGTTTATGTAATCATAATTTACTTGAAAAACTCCATCAATTTTAAAAGATGTAAATGTAACGTATATTTTCGTCTATTTTTAGAAATGACGAACATATTCGTTCACTCATTTTCGAATACCAAAAACGTAGATATTTATCAACAATTATCATCCTATAACTCTTTGTAAACAACCACCAAATTACCCGTATTTAATTTTACATATACAGATATACCTTCTGTATAGTTATGACCTAGTTGTACCTGTCCCTCGAGTACTCGACGAGTCAGCACAACCCTATAATAACAACACCCTACCTCACTTTACCTATCTGACACGTACATTTCCATACCCTGAACGAGTATATAATCTCTCAATTCAGTTGTATAATTGTTCAATTTAGTTCAGTTCTCCAACAGCTACTTCTAAGTACCTGGAACCTCTCTTGTAGAAGTCTCTAGTGAACAGATAGTCTTGCTTGTTGAATTGTGATCTAATATGTATTAATATTAACGTAGAAATATGTACTGTGTTGTACAGAATATTATTCTATTAAATGTGTAAACTCACTCATGTGCTTGAAATATTATTGAGTCTCATAGTAATGTTAAGGTCCACAATAGTATGTGGATGATAAACTTGAAATTATTTTAGAAGTATTACTGCTTTTCAAGTACGTGATATTTCGTGTATGGTGTACTCCCGAAAGTGGTCTTAAATAGGTACTTTACCACCTCTTTTGGCCGTTACATTATTGGCGCCCAACTGGTCTACTATTGCAAATCAAACTCTCGCTCTAGTACCTGCTCAATGGAATTGCTGAATCCAAACTGCTGTTTCAATTCCTCTGGCTCGAAGTACTTTGCTCTAACCTTGAAAACTCTAGTCAAGTACTCAAAGAGAAACACGTAAGGCGCGCTCTTGAGGAAAGGAAGTAGAGGTTAGCTGCGAGTGGAAAAGAACTAGTTGAGAAAAGAAACTCGAACTTCAAAAACAAACAAAGAACATTTATTATACAAAAAGAAAAGGAATACAGAAAGGAATATATACAACGGTGAAGTTCAGCAAAGTGCGGCGACGGATTCTTCAAGCTCCTGTTCAAACAAAAGAAGAAAACAAAGTAATAATTAATATTAATAATAACTCGCGTCCCTCCCTTAAATATAAGAAGTGTTAAATAATTATAAGTCGCGAAAAAATTTATTTTTATGAGTGAAACTTGGGAAAATTTATCCGAACCCAATACTAATAAAACTAATTTAAATTGGCTAATCGATGCTAAAAATTTTGAATTAATTAATGTATGTCAAAATTTGAATATCGAAGTCGATAAAAAATATTTTTCTCGTATAAAAACCCAAGAGGATATCCTATTAAAAATTAAATCGAGTAAGGAAATACAAAAATTATTAACCCCTGAAAATATAAAAATAATTTTACAAACGACACGAAAAACTCGTGAACAAATTCCCGAATTAGAAAATCCTATAATAAGAAAATATTTTAATCCTCCTACTACTTCAACCCCACTTTTGGAAAATTTGGATAATCCCACACCATTTCCAAGAGTTAAAACTGCTATTAATCTGGTAGATATTACTGAGTGCTTAGAAAAATCTGACGAAGATTTTCTCAGCCCGGAAATTGAAACTAGACTTTTAGAAAATTTAATTCCCCCAACAGAAAACAAAATGTCAGGAAAGGCTGCAGTAAATATCAGACCTTCCTTATATGGACACACCCCAACTGAAGATATCGTATCATTTTTAATTGGATTTGAAAATGAGGCAGAATCGTTCAATTGGGATGCAAATATGAAATTCAAAAAAAAAAAGAATTGCATTTTCAGGTCTCGCTAAACAAATGTTTGAAGATAGAATTCAAGCAAATCCCGACTGCAATAATTGGCAAAATACAAAACAAAAAATCTTGGAAGTCTTTACGAGGACTAAACCTCAATTACTTGAAATATTATACGAAAGAAATTACAATGGAGAAGCTGATTTCTCTGCGTATATTATGTTCGTAAAAAGAATTTCAAAACAAATTGAACCTGATATCTCGGAAGAAAAAATTATTGAAAAAATTATGCCCAATCTCCCCGAAAAAGAAAGAGTATTTCTCATTAAAAAAGAACCTAAAACAATTCAGGAACTCGACAAAGCTTTTTCTAAATATCTAGAATTTAAGGATAAAGCATTTGGACATGTAGATCCTCTGTTACGGAAAAAAATGGACCAATTAGAAAAAACTATCGAAGAATTAAAATCTGGAAAAATTGAAAAGAAAACCGAAAAAAATATAAATGTAATATCATCCGATCCAATCTGGAAAGCTGAAATGGAGAAAATGAGCGCTGCAATAGCGAACATTTCAAAATTTCAGGAATCCAGAAAAAATAAAAATTCCCAAAATAAAAATAATAATAATGAACAAAATAATAATAACCAAAATAATAATAATAATAACCAAAACCAAAATCAAAATCAAAACCAAAACCAAAACCAAAATCAAAATAGAAATAATAATAATAATTATAATAATAATAATAACAATAATAATAATGGTAATTGGAACCAGAATCAAAACTGGAACCAAAATAACCAAAACAGAAATTGGAATAATAATCAAAATTTCAACCCTAATTATAAAGGTAGAAATTTTAATTCAAATTTTCGGAGAAATAATTTTCCGAGAAATAATAATGGATATTATCCCAATAGGATTCCAAATTGGAACCAAATGGCTCTCCCAAATTGGAACAATGCTCCAGCATGGTCTGGAATTTCATTTAATACTCCCCAAAATCTCCCCTATGTGGCTGCTAATACTCAAATGATTGCCCCTCCGGCACCATTAATGGCAGCTCCACAACAAAATTACCTCCCAACATCAAACCCCCAGGCTTGCCAGAATAGTTGCTCAAAAAACTAAGTGTCCCCCTTACAGGTGATCTGTCAGCTGTAAGGGATGTTGCGAACAAAGAATCGAAACTAGTTAACAATGTGAGTAAGGAGAAGTTTCAAAACAAAGGGTACTGCAGAACCCAATGTAAATTTCACCTTCCATTTGCCATTTATGGTAAACAAATACTTAGCTTAGTCGATCCAGGTTCAGAACAGACACTTATTGATGAAAAAGTTTTAAAGAAAGTCAATTTTACGGAACCAATTCTACCAACAAAAGTAAGATTTCGTGGTGCGGATAGTCAACCTCTTGAGGTCATAGGAGTAACCAATGTGATTTTTTCCATTGATCATTGTATTTACCCACATCCCACTTTCGTTGTTCGAAATTTAGTAGAACCGGTCATATTGGGTTACAACTTCTTATCAACCCATAAAGCCAAAATGGACTTTTCGAAAAACAAATTCACTCTACCGTGTGGTGATGAAGAGCGATGTTTTGACATGCCTGAATGTCACAATTTCCCTATTGAAAAGGAAAATAAGTTAGGTTATATTAAGCCCTTTAAATATTATGCTCCCCAAACTTTTAAAATAGTAAACTAGCGTGATGGTACAAAATTAAACTTTTTGTTTTTCAAAAATTTGTAAATTTTAGTTTTCAATATAAAATTTGAAAATTAATTTATGTTATATATTTGTAAATAGTAGAATATTAATAGAAATATAACCAGTTTTTTTTTCATTAAAAGAAGCTAGTAAACTAGCAGTGAGTAAACTAGCATGATGGTAGAAAATTAATAAAATTATAACTGTACTTTTTCATTTTCATTAAAAGAAGCGAGTAAACAAGCAGCGAGTAAACTAGCGTGAAGGTGGAAAATTAATAAAAATATAACTGGACTTTTTTGTTTTCAATAAAAGAAGCTAGTTAACTAGCAGCGAGTAAACAAGCAGCCAGTAAACTAGCGTGATGGTACAAAATTAAAATTTTTGTTTTTCAAAAATTTGTAAATTTTGGTTTTCAATATAAAATTTGAAAATTAATTTGTTATATATTTGTAAATAGTAGAATATTAATAGAAATATAACTAGATGTTTTTTTTTCAATAAAAGAAGCTAGTAAACTAGCAGCGAGTAAACTAGAGTGATGGTACAAAATAAAAATTTTTGTTTTTCAAAAATTTCGAAATTTTTGTTTTCAATATAAAATTTGAAAATTAATTTATGTTAAATACTTTTAAATAGTAGAATTTTAATAGAAATATAACTGTAGTTTTTGGATTTCAATAGAAGAAGCTAGTAAAATAGCAGCGAGTAAACTAGCGTGATGGTAGAAAATTAATAAGATTATAACTGTAATTTTTCATTTTCATTAAAAGAAGCTAGTAAACTAGCAGCGAGTAAACTAGCATGATGGTAGAAAATTAATAAAATTAAAACTGTACTTTTTAATTTTCATTAAATGAAGCTAGTAAACTAGCAACGAGTAAACAAGCAGCGAATAAACTAGTGTGATGGTACAAAATTAAAATTTTTGTTTTTCAAAAATTTGTAAATTTTGGTTCTCAGTATAAAATTTGAAAATTAATTTATGTTAAATATCTTTAAATAGTAGAATATTAATACAAATATAACTGTAATTTTTGGATTTCAATAGAAGAAGCTGGTAAAATAGCAGCGAGTAAACTTGCATGATGGTAGAAAATTAATAAAATTATAACTGTACTTTTTAATTTTCATTAAAAGAAGCTAGTAAACTAGAAGCGAGTAAACAAGCAGCGAGTAAACTAGCGTGATGGTACAAAATTATAATTTTTGTTTTTCGAAAATTTGTAAATTTTGGTTTTCAATATAAAATTTGAAAATTAATTTATGTTAAATATCTTTAAATAGTAGAATATTAATAGAAATATAACTGGAATTTTTGGATTTCGTTAGAAGCTAGTAAAATAGCAGCGAGTAAACTAGGGTGATGGTAGAAAATTAATAAAATTATAACTGTACTTTTTCATTTTCATTAAAAGAAGCTAGTAAACTAGCAGCGAGTAAACAAGCTGCGAGTAAACTAGCGTGATGGTACAAAATTAAAATTTTTGTTTTTCAAAAATTTGTAAATTTTGGTTTTTAATATAAAATTTGAAAATTAATTTATGTTATATATTTGTAAATAGTAGAATATTAATAGAAATATAACTAGAGTTTTTTTATCATTAAAAGAAGCTAGTAAACTAGCAGCGTGTAAACTAGCATGATGGTAGAAAATTAATAAAATTGTAACTGTACTTTTTCATTTTCATTAAAAGAAGCTAGTAACTTAGCAGCGAGTAAACTAGCGTGATGGTACAAAATTAAAATTTTTGTTTTTCAAAAATTTGTAAATTTTGGTTTTCAATATAAAATTTGAAAATTAATTTATGTTATATATTTGTAAATAGTAGAATATAATTAGATATATAACTAGAGTTTTTTTTCATTAAAAGAAGCTAGTAAACTAGCAGCGAGTAAACTAGCGTGATGGTACAAAATTATAATTTTTTTTTTCAAAAATTTGTAAATTTGGTTTTCTATATAAAATTTGAAAATTAATTTATGTTATATATTTGTAAATAGTAGAATATAATTAGAAATATAACTAGAGTTTTTTTTCATTAAGAGAAGCTAGTAAACTAGCAGCGAGTAAACTAGCAACGAGTAAACTAACGTGATGGTACAAAATTAAAATTTTTGTTTTTCAAAAATTTGTAAATTTTGGTTTTCAGTATAAAATTTGAAAATTAATTTATGTTAAATATCTTTAAATAGTAGAATATTAATAGAAATATAACTGTAATTTTTGGACTTCAATAGAAGAAGCTAGTAAAATAGCAGCGAGTAAACTTGCATGATGATAGAAAATTAATAAAATTATAACTGTACTTTTTCATTTTCATTAAAAGAAGCTAGTAAACTAGCAGCGAGTAAACAAGCAGTGAGTAAACTAGCGTGATGGTACAAAATTAAAATTTTTGTTTTTCGAAAATTTGTAAATTTTGGTTTTCAATATAAAATTTGTAAATTAATTTATGTTATATATTTGTAAATAGTAGAATATAATTAGAAATATAACTAGAGTTTTTTTTTTCATTAAAAGAAGCTAGTAAACTAGCAGCGAGTAAACTAGCATGGTGGTAGAAAATTAATAAAATTATAACTGTACTTTTTAATTTTCATTAAAAGAAGCTAGTAAACTAGCAGCGAGTAAACTAACATGAAGGTGGAAAATTAATAAAAATATAACTGGACTTTTTCGTTTTCAATAAAAGAAGCTAGTAAACTAGCAGCGAGTAAACAAGCAGTGAGTAAACTAGCGTGATGGTACAAAATTAAAATTTTTGTTTTTCGAAAATTTGTAAATTTTGGTTTTCAATATAAAATTTGTAAATTAATTTATGTTATATATTTGTAAATAGTAGAATATAATTAGAAATATAACTAGAGTTTTTTTTTTATTAAAAGAAGCTAGTAAACTAGCAGCGAGTAAACTAGCATGATGGTAGAAAATTAATAAAATTATAACTGTACTTTTTAATTTTCATTAAAAGAAGCTAGTAAACTAGCAGCGAGTAAACTAGCATGAAGGTGGAAAATTAATAAAAATATAACTGGACTTTTTCGTTTTCAATAAAAGAAGCTAGTTAACTAGCAGCGAGTAAACTAGCAGCGAGTAAACTAGCGTGATGGTACAAAATTAAAATTTTTGTTTTTCAAAAATTTGTAAATTTTGGTTTTTAATATAAAATTTGAAAATTAATTTATGTTAAATATCTTTAAATAGTAGAATATTAATAGAAATATAACTGTAATTTTTGGATTTCAATAGAAGAAGCTAGTAAATTAGCAGCGAGTAAACTTGCATGATGGTAGAAAATTAATAAAATTAAAACTGTACTTTTTAATTTTCATTAAATGAAGCTAGTAAACTAGCAGCGAGTAAACAAGCAGCGAGTAAACTAGTGTGATGGTACAAAATTAAAAGTTTTGTTTTTCAAAAATTTGTAAATTTTTGTTTTCAGTATAATATTTGAAAATTAATTTATGTTAAATATTTGTAAATAGTAGAATATAATTAGAAATTTAACTAGAGTTTTTTTTCATTAGAAGAAGCTAGTAAACTAGCAGCAAGTAAACAAGCAGCGAGTAAACTAGCGTGAAGGTGGAAAATTAATAAAAATATAACTGGACTTTTTCGTTTTCAATAAAAGAAGCTGGTTAACTAGCAGCGAGTAAACTAGCGTGATGGTACAAAATAAAAATTTTTGTTTTTCAAAAATTTCGAAAATTTTGTTTTCAATATAAAATTTGAAAATTAATTTATGTTAAATACTTTTAAATAGTAGAATATTAATAGAAATATAACTGTAGTTTTTGGATTTCAAAAGAAGAAGCTAGTAAAATAGCAGCGAGTAAACTAGCTTGATGGTAGAAAATTAATAAGATTATAACTGTAATTTTTCATTTTCATTAAAAGAAGCTAGTAAACTAGCAGCGAGTAAACTAGCATGATGGTAGAAAATTAATAAAATTAAAACTGTACTTTTTAATTTTCATTAAATGAAGCTAGTAAACCAGCAGTGAGTAAACAAGCAGCGAGTAAACTAGTGTGATGGTACAAAATTAAAATTTTTGTTTTTCAAAAATTTATAAATTTTGGTTTTCAGTATAAAATTTGAAAATTAATTTATGTTAAATATCTTTAAATTGTAGAATATTAATAGAAATATAACTAGAGTTTTTTTTTCATTAAAAGAAGCTAGTAAACTAGCAGCGAGTAAACTAGCGTGATGGTACAAAATTAAAATTTTTGTTTTTCAAAAATTTGTAAATTTTGGTTTTTAGTATAAAATTTGAAAATTAATTTATGTTAAATATCTTTAAATAGTAGAATATTAATATTAATATAACTGTAATTTTTGGACTTCAATAGAAGAAGCTAGTAAAATAGCAGCGAGTAAACTTGCATGATGATAGAAAATTAATAAAATTATAACTGTACTTTTTCATTTTCATTAAAAGAAGCTAGTAAACTAGCAGCGAGTAAACAAGCAGCGAGTAAACTAGCGTGATGGTACAAAATTAAAATTTTTGTTTTTCAAAAATTTGTAAATTTTGGTTTTCAATATAAAATTTGAAAATTAATTTATGTTAAATATCTTTAAATAGTAGAATATTAATAGAAATATAACTGTAATTTTTGGATTTCAATAGAAGAAGCTAGTAAAATAGCAGCGAGTAAACTTGCATGATGGTAGAAAATTAATAAAATTAAAACTGTACTTTTCAATTTTCATTAAATGAAGCTAGTAAACTAGCAGCGAGTAAACGAGCAGCGAGTAAACTAGTGTGATGGTACAAAAATAAAATTTTTGTTTTTCAAAAATTTGTAAATTTTGGTTTTCAGTATAAAATTTGAAAATTAATTTATGTTAAATATTTGTAAATAGTAGAATATAATTAGATATTTAACTAGAGTTTTTTTTCATTAAAAGAAGCTAGTAAACCAGCAGCGAGTAAACTAGCATGATGGTAGAAAATTAATAAAATTATAACTGTACTTTAGAATTTTCATTAAAAGAAGCTAGTAAACTAGCAGAGAGTAACCGAGCATGAAAGTGGAAAATTAATAAAAATATAACTGGACTTTTTCGTTTTCAATAAAAGAAGCTAGTTAACTAGCAGCGAGTAAACTAGCAGCGAGTAAACTAGCGTGATGGTACAAAATTAAAATTTTTGTTTTTCAAAAATTTGTAAATTTTGGTTTTCAATATAAAATTTGAAAATTAATTTATGTTATATATTTGTAAATAGTAGAATATAATTAGAAATATAACTAGAGTTTTTTTTCATTAAAAGAAGCTAGTAAACTAGCAGCGAGTAAACTAGAGTGATGGTGCAAAATTATAATTTTTTTTTTCAAAAATTTGTAAATTTTGGTTTTCTATATAAAATTTGAAAATCAACTTATGTTATATATTTGTAAATAGTAGAATATAATTAGAAATATAACTAGAGTTTTTTTTCATTAAAAGAAGCTAGTAAACTAGCAGCGAGTAAACTAGCAACGAGTAAACTAGCGTGATGGTACAAAATTAAAATTTTTGTTTTTCAAAAATTTGTAAATTTTGGTTTTCAGTATAAAATTTGAAAATTAATTTATGTTAAATATCTTTAAATAGAATATTAATAGAAATATAACTGTAATTTTTGGACTTCAATAGAAGAAGCTAGTAAAATAGCAGCGAGTAAACTAGCTTGATGGTAGAAAATTAATAAGATTATAACTGTAATTTTTCATTTTCATTAAAAGAAGCTAGTAAACTAGCAGCGAGTAAACTAGCATGATGGTAGAAAATTAATAAAATTAAAACTGTACTTTTTAATTTCATTAAATGAAGCTAGTAAACTAGCAGCGAGTAAACAAGCAGCGAGTAAACTAGTGTGATGGTACAAAATTAAAATTTTTGTTTTTCAAAAATTTGTAAATTTTGGTTTTCAGTATAAAATTTGAAAATTAATTTATGTTAAATATCTTTAAATTGTAGAATATTAATAGAAATATAACTAGAGTTTTTTTTTCATTAAAATAAGCTAGTAAACTAGCAGCGAGTAAACTAGCGTGATGGTACAAAATTAAAATTTTGTTTTTCAAAAATTTGTAAATTTTGGTTTTCAGTATAAAATTTGAAAATTAATTTATGTTAAATATCTTTAAATAGTAGAATATTAATAGAAATATAACTGTAATTTTTGGACTTCAATAGAAGAAGCTAGTAAAATAGCAGCGAGTAAACTTGCATGATGATAGAAAATTAATAAAATTATAACTGTACTTTTCATTTTCATTAAAAGAAGCTAGTAAACTAGCAGCGAGTAAACAAGCAGTGAGTAAACTAGCGTGATGGTACAAAATTAAAATTTTGTTTTTCGAAAATTGTAAATTTGGGTTTTCAATATAAAATTTGTAAATTAATTTATGTTATATATTTGTAATAGTAGAATATAATTAGAAATATAACTAGAGTTTTTTTTTCATTAAAAGAAGCTAGTAAACTAGCAGCGAGTAAACTAGCATGATGGTAGAAAATTAATAAAATTATAACTGTACTTTTTAATTTTCATTAAAAGAAGCTAGTAAACTAGCAGCGAGTAAACTAGCATGAAGGTGGAAAATTAATAAAAATATAACTGGACTTTTTCATTTTCAATAAAAGAAGCTAGTTAACTAGCAGCGAGTAAACTAGCAGCGAGTAAACTAGCGTGATGGTACAAAATTAAAATTTTTGTTTTTCAAAAATTTGTAAATTTTGGTTTTTAATATAAAATTTGAAAATTAATTTATGTTAAATATCTTTAAATAGTAGAATATTAATAGAAATATAACTGTAATTTTTGGATTTCAATAGAAGAAGCTAGTAAATTAGCAGCGAGTAAACTTGCATGATGGTAGAAAATTAATAAAATTAAAACTGTACTTTTTAATTTTCATTAAATGAAGCTAGTAAACTAGCAGCGAGTAAACAAGCAGCGAGTAAACTAGTGTGATGGTACAAAATTAAAATTTTTGTTTTTCAAAAATTTGTAAATTTTTGTTTTCAGTATAAAATTTGAAAATTAATTTATGTTAAATATTTGTAAATAGTAGAATATAATTAGAAATTTAACTAGAGTTTTTTTTCATTAAAAGAAGCTAGTAAACTAGCAGCAAGTAAACAAGCAGCGAGTAAACTAGCGTGAAGGTGGAAAATTAATAAAAATATAACTGGACTTTTTCGTTTTCAATAAAAGAAGCTAGTTAACTAGCAGCGAGTAAACTAGCGTGATGGTACAAAATAAAAATTTTTGTTTTTCAAAAATTTCGAAATTTTTGTTTTCAATATAAAATTTGAAAATTAATTTATGTTAAATACTTTTAAATAGTAGAATATTAATAGAAATATAACTGTAGTTTTTGGATTTCAAAAGAAGAAGCTAGTAAAATAGCAGCGAGTAAACTAGCTTGATGGTAGAAAATTAATAAGATTATAACTGTAATTTTTCATTTTCATTAAAAGAAGCTAGTAAACTAGCAGCGAGTAAACTAGCATGATGGTAGAAAATTAATAAAATTAAAACTGTACTTTTTAATTTTCATTAAATGAAGCTAGTAAACTAGCAGCGAGTAAACAAGCAGCGAGTAAACTAGTGTGATGGTACAAAATTAAAATTTTTGTTTTTCAAAAATTTGTAAATTTTGGTTTTCAGTATAAAATTTGAAAATTAATTTATGTTAAATATCTTTAAATTGTAGAATATTAATAGAAATATAACTAGAGTTTTTTTTTCATTAAAAGAAGCTAGTAACTAGCAGCGAGTAAACTAGCGTGATGGTACAAAATTAAAATTTTTGTTTTTCAAAAATTTGTAAATTTTGGTTTTTAGTATAAAATTTGAAAATTAATTTATGTTAAATATCTTTAAATAGTAGAATATTAATAGAAATATAACTGTAATTTTTGGACTTCAATAGAAGAAGCTAGTAAAATAGCAGCGAGTAAACTTGCATGATGATAGAAAATTAATAAAATTATAACTGTACTTTTTCATTTTCATTAAAAGAAGCTAGTAAACTAGCAGCGAGTAAACAAGCAGCGAGTAAACTAGCGTGATGGTACAAAATTAAAATTTTTGTTTTTCAAAAATTTGTAAATTTTGGTTTTCAATATAAATTTGAAAATTAATTTATGTTAAATATCTTTAAATAGTAGAATATTAATAGAAATATAACTGTAATTTTTGGATTTCAATAGAAGAAGCTAGTAAAATAGCAGCGAGTAAACTTGCATGATGGTAGAAAATTAATAAAATTAAAACTGTACTTTTCAATTTTCATTAAATGAAGCTAGTAAACTAGCAGCGAGTAAACAAGCAGCGAGTAAACTAGTGTGATGGTACAAAATTAAAATTTTTGTTTTTCAAAAATTTGTAAATTTTGGTTTTCAGTATAAAATTTGAAAATTAATTTATGTTAAATATTTGTAAATAGTAGAATATAATTAGATATTTAACTAGAGTTTTTTTTCATTAAAAGAAGCTAGTAAACTAGCAGCGAGTAAACTAGCATGATGGTAGAAAATTAATAAAATTATGACTGTACTTTAGAATTTTCATTAAAAGAAGCTAGTAAACTAGCAGCGAGTAACCGAGCATGAAGGTGGAAAATTAATAAAAATATAACTGGACTTTTTCGTTTTCAATAAAAGAAGCTAGTTAACTAGCAGCGAGTAAACTAGCAGCGAGTAAACTAGCGTGATGGTACAAATTAAAATTTTTGTTTTTCAAAAATTTGTAAATTTTAGTTTTCAATATAAAATTTGAAAATTAATTTATGTTATATATTTGTAAATAGTAGAATATAATTAGAAATATAACTAGAGTTTTTTTTCATTAAAAGAAGCTAGTAAACTAGCAGCGAGGTAAACTAGCGTGATGGTGCAAAATTATAATTTTTTTTTTCAAAAATTTGTAAATTTTGGTTTTCTATATAAATTTGAAAATTAATTTATGTTATATATTTGTAAATAGTAGAATATAATTAGAAATATAACTAGAGTTTTTTTTCATTAAAAGAAGCTAGTAAACTAGCAGCGAGTAAACTAGCAACGAGTAAACTAGCGTGATGGTACAAAATTAAAATTTTTGTTTTCAAAAATTTGTAAATTTTGGTTTTCAGTATAAAATTGAAAATTAATTTATGTTAAATATCTTTAAATAGTAGAATATTAATAGAAATATAACTGTAATTTTTGGACTTCAATAGAAGAAGCTAGTAAAATAGCAGCGAGTAAACTTGCATTATGATAGAAATTAATAAAATTATAACTGTACTTTTTCATTTTCATTAAAAGAAGCTAGTAAACTAGCAGCGAGTAAACAAGCAGTGAGTAAACTAGCGTGATGGTACACTATTAAAATTTTTGTTTTTCAAAAATTTGTAAATTTGGTTTTCAATATAAAATTTGTAAATTAATTTATGTTATATATTTGTAAATAGTAGAATATAATTAGAAATATAACTAGAGTTTTTTTTTTCATTAAAAGAAGCTAGTAAACTAGCAGCGAGTAAACTAGCATGATGGTAGAAAATTAATAAATTATAACTGTACTTTTTAATTTTCATTAAAGAAGCTAGTAAACTAGCAGCGAGTAAAACTAGCATGAAGGTGGAAATTAATAAAATATAACTGGACTTTTTCATTTTCAATAAAAGAAGCTAGTTAACTAGCAGCGAGTAAACTAGCGTGATGGTACAAAATTAAATTTTTGTTTTTCAAAAATTTGTAAATTTTGGTTTTTAATATAAAATTTGAAAATTAATTTATGTTAATATCTTTAAATAGTAGAATATAATAGAAATATAACTGTAATTTTTGGATTTCAATAGAAGAAGCTAGTAAATTAGCAGCGAGTAAACCTTGCACGATGGTAGAAAATTAATAAAATTAAAACTGTACTTTTAATTTTCATTAAATGAAGCTAGTAAACTAGCAGCGAGTAAACAAGCAGCGAGTAAACTAGTGTGATGGTACAAAATTAAAATTTTTGTTTTTCAAAATTTGTAAATTTTTGTTTTCAGTATAAATTTGAAAATTAATTTATGTTAAATATTTGTAAATAGTAGAATATAATTAGAAATTTAACTAGAGTTTTTTTTCATTAAAAGAAGCTAGTAAACTAGCAGCAAGTAAACAAGCAGCGAGTAAACTAGCGTGAAGGTGGAAAATTAATAAAAATATAACTGGACTTTTTCGTTTTCAATAAAAGAAGCTAGTTAACTAGCAGCGAGTAAACTAGCGTGATGGTACAAAATAAAAATTTTTGTTTTTCAAAAATTTCGAAATTTTTGTTTCAATATAAAATTTGAAAATTAATTTATGTTAAATACTTTTAAATAGTAGAATATTAATAGAAATATAACTGTAGTTTTTGGACTTCAAAAGAAGAAGCTAGTAAAATAGCAGCGAGTAAACTAGCTTGATGGTAGAAATTAATAAGATTATAACTGTAATTTTCATTTTCATTAAAAGAAGCTAGTAAACTAGCAGCGAGTAAACTAGCATGATGGTAGAAATTAATAAAATTAAAACTGTAACTTTTTAATTTTCATTAAATGAAGCTAGTAAACTAGCAGCGAGTAAACAAGCAGCGAGTAAACTAGTGTGATGGTACAAAATTAAAAATTTTTGTTTTTCAAAAATTTGTAAATTTTGGTTTTCAGTATAAAATTTGAAAATTAATTTATGTTAAATATCTTTAATTGTAGAATATTAATAGAAATATAACTAGAGTTGTTTTTTCATTAAAAGAAGCTAGTAAACTAGCAGCGAGTAAACTAGCGTGATGGTACAAAATTAAAATTTTTGTTTTTCAAAAATTTGTAAATTTTGGTTTTTAGTATAAAATTTGAAAATTAATTTATGTTAATATCTTTAAATAGTAGAATATTAATAGAATATAACTGTAATTTTGGACTTCAATAGAAGAAGCTAGTAAAATAGCAGCGAGTAAACTATGCATGATGATAGAAAATTAATAAAATTATACTGTACTTTTTCAGTTTCATTAAAGAAGCTAGTAACTAGCAAGCGAGTAAACAAGCAGCGAGTAAACTAGCGTGATGGTACAAATTAAAATTTTGTTTTTCAAAAATTTGTAAATTTTGGTTTTAATATAAAATTGAAAATTAATTTATGTTAAATATCTTTAAATAGTAGAATATTAATAGAAATATAACTGTAATTTTTGGATTTCAATAGAAGAAGCTAGTAAAATAGCAGCGAGTAAACTTGCATGATGGTAGAAAATTAATAAAATTAAAACTGTACTTTTCAATTTTCATTAAATGAAGCTAGTAAACTAGCAGCGAGTAAACAAGCAGCGAGTAAACTAGTGTGATGGTGGAAAATTAAAATTTTAGTTTTTCAAAAATTTGTAAATTTGGTTTTCAGTATAAAATTTGAAAATTAATTTATGTTAAATATTTGTAAATAGTTAGAATATAATTAGATATTTAACTAGAGTTTTTTTTCATTAAAAGAAGCTAGTAAACTAGCAGCGAGTAGAACTAGCATGATGGTAGAAAATTAATAAATTATAACTGTACTTTAGAATTTCATTAAAGAAGCTAGTAAACTCGCAGCGAGTAAACCGAGCATGAAGGTGGAAAATAATAAAAATATAACTGGACTTTTCGTTTTCATAAACAGAAGCTAGTTAACTAGCAGCGAGTAAACTAGCAGCGAGTAAACTAGCGTGATGGTGCAAAATTAAATTTTTTTTTTCACAAATTTGTAAATTTTGGTTTTCTATATAAAATTGAAAATTAATTTATGTATATATTGTAATAGTAGAATATAATTAGAAATATAACTAGAGTTTTTTTTCATAAAAGAAGCTAGTAAACTAGCAGCGAGTAAACTAGCAACGAGTAAAACTAGCGTGATGGTACAAAATTAAAATTTTTCTTTTTCAAATTTGTAAATTTTGGTTTTCAGTATAAAATTTGAAAATTAATTTATGTTAAATATCTTAAATAGTAGAATATTAATAGAAATATAACTGTAATTTTTGGATCATAAGCTAGAAATAGCAGCAGTAAACTAGCATGAAGGTGAACTGGACATTTTCAATAAAGAAGCTAGTTACTAGCAGCGAG